>JAXCGZ010017143.1:22500-35000 GCA_037179515.1 Halocaridina rubra | reverse complement strand
ATCTTTCGGAAGAATGTAACAGTTGTAATGAAGGAATTTCACCAGGATTATTTTTCTTTCTTCATGTTGATTATTTTATCAAAGAAAGATTATAGATACGATTATCGATTGTAGAGTTAATATTGTAATGTCATTGTTATACAAGCTCCTCTAGTTGCAGTCTTGTATTGGCTCGATTTCTTAAACAGTGTAATCCTAGGATACCATATTGTTAGTTAACTAGAAGCACACAAATGGATTTCAAAAACGCTTCTGACGCGGTTCTGTGTATGGCTTGGATCCCCCCATGGGGGATCCTAGCCATACACAGAATCGCGTCAGATGCGTTTATGAAATCCATTTGTGTGTGTGTCTAGTTAACTAACAATATGGTATCCTAGGTTTGCACTGTTTAAAAAATCGGGTATTATCTGTACGTTTATGGAGATGGGTTGTGGTTTAACCATGATGGATCTTATGTTTACTGAGACATTTTATTGCTGATTATCACATGGCTATTCAAAATCTTTTAGGCTTTTGCTATCATGAAAATAATCATTATTAGAGGTAAAACAATGTAAAGATAATATTAATTGTATACTGGACCAAAGATATAAAGGAATTTTTTAGTATTTTTAAGATAGTTGCCGATTATCTATATATGTTGTCAGTTTTATATAGTGACATAAAGTACTCTTGAAACTAAGTACGTCAATAGTAGAAGCGCTCCCTGTAAACTCGTCAAAGGATATTTCTGGAACATGCTGTATTGGAACTTTTCGTAAATTATGCATTTTACTTTGATGCTGAACCAACACACACACACACACACACACACACACACACACACACACACACACACACACACACACACACACACACACACACACACACACACACACACACACACACACACACACACACACACACACACACACACAGTAAGGACAGCATATGCTCTCTTAGCAAATGAAATGGTAGCCTTCAGGCACATGGACAAGAAAATGTTCAGTAATATTTATGTAACTGATGTGAGGCCAAAACTTGAATATGCAGCCCCCTTTTGGAATCCGAATCTTGAAAAAGCACTTAGTTAAACTGGAAAAAGTTCAAAGACATGCCACGAAACTGGTGCCAGAAATACGCAATCTCATGTATGATGAGAGGCTGAGGGAATTAGACTTACCATCACTCGAAGCTAGAAGATTGAGGGGGGGATATAGAGACAGTTTTTAAATTCCTTCATGGTTAAGACAGAGTGGATAAGGATCGATATTTTGATATGGCTGGAACTAGAACTAGAGGTCATAGCCTGAAACTTCGTAAGAAAACTTCTTTGCAGGATGTAAGGAAGTACTTTTTTAGTGTAAGAGTAATTGATGATTGGAATTCGCTAAGCGAGGAGGTAGTTAATACTAACTTAATCCATAGTTTTAAGGACAAGTATGATAAGTATCACTAAGTACAAAATAGAACCGATCAGGAGAGGAGAGGTTACGAGCTTGGGGCTCTTTCCCGTGAGAACAATTAATTAATTACAATTAGGTAATATATATATATATATATATATATATATATATATATATATATATATATATATATATATATATATATATATATATATATATATATATATATATATATATATATATATATATATATATATATGTATACACCTATTACTTAGAAAAGGCAAAATCATAATGAGTTAATATTATTATCATTTTGAAAGATGTTTAAAATGTGCCAGTAAACACACTCTAAAAATGAAGTCTTGTTTCATCTACAGAAATTTTTGAAAATTATATAAAGACTTTTATCGAATATTTTGAATTCATTTTTAACTTAAATAAGACTGTGCAGGACAGTTCGATGTTAAATCTTCCTTCAGTTATGGTTCTTTCTATGCCTGCATAGACACCGAATATTCTTGGATATTCGTTACACGTGTCTTATTATCCCTTCACATCTGACAAGTCACAATACTCCCCATCTCTGTTTCTCTCTATGTTTTCTTCGTGCCCAGGCCCGATGAGGGTATAGATTATTTTTGCCCATTCCTGGTGTCACAGTCATAAAAAAAAGACCAAAAGCTGCTCTCATTTACTGCGAAGTGCGTGGACACAGACTCAAAGAGGAACAAAGATGCAGAACCTACAATTCACACAGTGGCACCGAAAAATATAAGAAAAAAAAATATCGCTCTCAGTAAATCAGTTTTTGTTACAATTTTCCCCAGTCATTTTCATTTTGTATTCTCAACACGCGTCCCCTTATTGCCAATCGCCTCCATTTCTTTATTGGTAAAATGCAGTTAACGAAGTTTCAAAGGAAAAATCCAATTACATCTCATCAAACTTCCTACCACGTATAAAAAAGACAAACCTCTTTACCACAGATTCAGATTCACTACAGTGCCCAAATATAAAATAAAATATAAAATACACAATTTCTCGATTTTATTGTATATATTTTCTTTTTTTAATTCTAAGACTAAAGAGCATATCAGTCTTTTATCCATTTTCTAGATTTTTTGTTTAATATTTCCCCTAGTACCTAGTGAAATCTTACTTTCATATTTGTCTGTATACTAGTGTCTATCTTGTTTGCAAACCTCGAAAACAACATTTTCTCATATTATGAACAATACATACTCCTACATGATAATAAAAACAAAATGAATGAGGAATGTAATGGGGGTGAAGAGAAAAGACGAATGCCTCTGTCCTCTCCAGAAGTTCCTTTGGTCACTGCAAATACATCACTGGGGCAGAAGGCAACCAGTAGACACTTATTTAGTAGTAACTAAAGGATTACCAACTACTTACATTGAATAACATGTATTTACTTATATTCTTTAAATAATCAGCCTGTCCAGGGAACAAATGGATATGCAGGGTAGGAGAAGGAGGGGGAGACCAAAGCGTAGGTGGATGGATTGCATCAATGACGACCTGAAGTCTAAAGGTTTGTTGGGTGATGAGGTATGGGACAGAAACAAATGGAGAACACTGGCCAGAAACATCGACCCCACATAAAAGTGGGAAAAGATGTAGACGAAGAAGAAGAAGAAAAAGACATACTCCTACGTGACTTCTAATACTCGTGGTTATCTGACTCATTACATATCTCACATTTCAAAACTTTTGGCAACAGAGTCAGACCAATCTAACACAACAAGTTAAACAATTCCTTTTTGCTCGTCTTTCTTTTTTTCTTTCTACGTGAGAGAGGTCATCACGTGATCATGGGGGTTACGAATAATAATAATAATAATAATAATAATAATAATAATAATAATAATAATAATAATAATAATAATAATAATAATAATAATAATAATAATAATAATAATAATAATAATAATAATAATAATAATAATAATAATAATAATTATTATTATTATTATTATTATTATTATTATTATTATTATTATTATTATTATTATTATTATTATTATTATTATTATTATTATTATTATTATTATTATTATTATTATTATTATTATTATTATTATTATTATTATTATTATTATTATTATTATTATTATTATTATTATTATTATTATTATTATTATTATTATTATTATTATTATTATTATTATTATTATTATTATTATTATTATCTGCTTTTTAAACAGGCAGTATCGAGTTAATCACAATTTATAATAACTTCCGTAAGGCACTGCGTAATTATCAACCCTCCTGCTTGTACAAATATCCAGGAGGTCGGTCGATAACACTCACGAACTGAAGCCATCACCAGCACCTGCTCTCTTCCATCGTGAATCACGAAGAATTTGTAATAGTCCCTGTAGATACCCCATTAGTGCGAAGTGGCATAGCAACACTTTGGCTATTTCTTTTTTTATGTAACATCGTCATGGGCGATATTGAAGTGTGCTGCAATGTTCAGAGTAGTTTTTACATAAAAATCTTATTTTGACAAGTTAGTTTTGTCGTAAAGCATTCTCGAGATATGACTGCTGGGCGACTGAGTAGGAATACTATTCATGTAGGTCAGAAGTGATATATTTCAGAGACGATTTGCTCCTAGACAGAGCAGAGCTGAAGTTTCTTATCCAAATGGAAAGGCATTGTAAGGGAAAAGGTGATGGCCTAATTGCACTCTTCTTATCCATAGGGGTAACCTCAAGAAGTTTGAAAAGGAATGAACAATGGGTGAGAAATCTCGAAAATTATATATAGAAGAGGGTATAGAAAGATGGAAGCAGAGCGCATAGTTTTTATACCCATGCAGTTGTGCAAGTTAAGATTTGACTTAATTTTTTTAGGCGAAGATTAAACTTGACTGCTATTTTGTAATTGTTGAAGATTAGATTTAGGTGTTATGCACAGGTTTTCGATATTGGTTATTTTCAAAATTCCTTATATATCTGCAGTTAGATTTATTTATGTATGTGTCTTAATCAAGCTATTTATTTTGTATTATGCATATTTAAAGAGCTTATATATAACAGTCTGGTTAGGACTGGGGGAAATCTCCTGAGTGCGGTTTGATCGCTTTGCTGATTACTATTTTTTATTTTCGATTTTCGTCCTGGTTTTGCTAGTCAGTTTCCTTAGTCTTGTATTTCATGGTTTAATACTATATTATGTGTGTAGCTTTTCATTGCTGAAAATTAAAGCCACGTTTCACCTGAAATTGATATTGGTAAAATTATTTTGTACTGCATACAGTATATTCTTATTTGACCTTGCTCATTTGCACATGGTCTTCTTATTAAATTGCAGAGCATAAATTAAGTTAATCGACAATTTATAATATTTTCTGATTTCATCTATTATTGATTTAGTCTTTGATACTTTATTTAAAACTTTTTTGATTCTAATCTATTCACACTGAATCTCAACGCAGTTAAGTAGCTTCTAAAATCTGTTTGGTTTCTATAAGTGATCACTTGTAAGAGTTTTCTAGAGAAAATCGAGATAAGTTGGTATTTGTTTATAATAATTTCCAATTTCCAGGTGTTCTCATACAAATTATTATTTTTTTACTTCACATTCTGTTCATCTATCAAGAAACACTCTCCTTTTTTGGGTTATTGTTTGGGATTTGTCGTCAGCATAAGCAAAATGAAAGTTCCAAGTTCAGGTTATAGTATATCATATGCATATATTTTAAGTCGAATGAGACTTAGTTTCATTCAATGAGGTACACCTACCTTAAATAAGAACTCTGATTCAATTATGTCGAACAATCTTATTTTGTTTTTGCTAATAACTGGGAAGTTTAATATTGATTTAGTGAGAATACGAGGTAAATTACTTTTGACAGTCTATATTTTGGTTTATCTTTCAATACCATGTCAAATGTAGGGGAAATATCCTTTTCTAGCGGATTTATCGTTTCATTCTCAATCTATGTGAACTGTATGGTATTCAGGATGCGATGAATTTACTCTCCTAGAGAGTACTCAACAGAGTACTTATATGTGCCTTACATTCCGCTCTTCAAGGTCCCACGTCATTCATACCTGCCTGACATCATGCAGTACACAGAATATTGTCCTTATTAACCCTAAGTCATGAGCATTCTTTCGTCATCAAGTTTTGGTCGTTCGCTTGACATGTAATAATAGCACACAATGGCACATTTGAGTGCTAAGGTAAAGCTGCCTGTGTCCTGCCCGCCTATAAAACCGGTTCTGCATCCTCCCTCCTGCACTACAAGACCTGGATCAGTGCAGCCGCCCTCCTTTCCACATGCTGTGCGAGGGCCAACAAAAGAGCAGCTAGGGTCACCATAAAACATTATGACTCCTTTCGTTTCCAGCGATTCAGGTACTGACAACATGGTTGAAAGTCTGCAAACATAGTGTGGCATCGGCACATATATGGCTGGGATACCGATAAGTGGCAAGTATCTGGACTAGAAGACGAGTGTCATTACACCTCTTATCCCCCTTTTTCTCTTGCCCATTTATAATAACCTTACAATACTGTTGCATTGACTGTGCTACCGCATACAAAGCCTCTTACAGTAAGATACCCGTATATGACTTTCTATACTTTATTTTGACGCATCAACCAGTTTAGCGGATGTTAGCATTTTTAGTTTTCTATCTACAGTACGTTCTGAGTGGTGCATAAAACGATACCAAGGCATTAAAGTACATTTTTCTTTGCCCAAGAAGATCATTGACATATTAACTTTATGTAGTAAAGTTTTTGCTCTTTCCATAAATTGCAATTGTAAATAGCATGCCAATATAAGTCCTGTACATGGCTGAGTAGCACTATTAGCAAATAGTTTCTTTTGTTTGAAAATTGGTGTTTAAAACAACTTGAATAATGTACCTCACTGACGCTGTAGTGCAAAAAAAAATCAAAGGGCGACATTTCCGTTTTTTGGTATGAAGATATTGCTAACATTCGTAGATACATACAATTACCGTTGCTATTTTTCTCATTTATTTTTCTAAAGCCATGATGATATTCTTGTAGAACTTAACTATTACATAGGAAAGCAACTCATCTATTATTCATAGCATTTTCGAATAATTCCTTGTGGTTTAGGTAGAGGCTTCGGTCTGTAAATTATTCACTAGGTTGTTAGATTTTCCTAGTTTGGGGGATGATTATTAGTGTAGAGATTTTAAATATATTTGGGAAACATTCCACAGATTACGCATGAATAAAATTATTACATGCATAGTCAATTTAGCTGTTTTGTTCATTGCAAAATATGACTTTATTTATAACACTATTATCGTCATCTTTATATTTCATATGTTGTATAATTACTTCATGTTCAGGATATTAATTTTTTTGTAGCTATTTAGTCTTGATAGTTCTGATAGTTGATACGGGATAATTAAGTTATGATTATATGTTACGCAACTTTAACCTCTCTTGCCTTTTCGATTATTTTAGTCTTCACTTGTTCTAAAAAAAAAATGTCCTGCATTTTGTAAATATTTCTTTTTTATCCATTTGATATGGAGTAGGTTCTTTCTTATTAAGTATGAACAAATTTACTTCTCTGAAAAAGTTTCTTTCACTGTAAAATTTGTCAAAATTTTTGCTCATATTCTATAAATAATGTTTGTGATTAAGAATGTGGATTCTTTTATTAGTAGATTTTTACGCTCAATGAACTCAGTTCTTCCCCAGTTATTGGTATTTGCCATTATTATCTTTGGAATGGTTGCTCGCCTCATCGGTTCTTTAAAATTCCCCCTTTCGTCAGAAAGAGGTAATAATTGGATGTTGTTTAGGTATGAATTTATTTAAGGCTTCCTCTGTTTCTTGATACCATTGGAATATTATTTTATCGATCTTATCTGTATTTGCTCTTTGGCTATTGTGAGAGTTATATGTAGCGATATTTTTATATTCTCTGTATTCTTTGTTTTCCCAGCCTACTTTTAGGTGTTTAGGTATAGAGAAGGCAGGAAGGAGTTGCACTGTGTGCTTGAGGATTTAGAGCATGCGTATGACACAGTGCAGAGAGAGGAGTTATGGTATTGTCATGAGGAAGTCGGGAGTAGGAAAGAAGAATGAGGTGGTGGTGCAGGCTATGTTTGAGGACAGTATGATAGCGGTGAGGTGTGCAACAGGATTGACGGATTGGTGCAAAGTGGAGATTGGATTGCATCAAGAATCGAGCCTAAACCCTTTCTTGTTTGCGACAGAAATGGAAAGGTTGACTGACAATCAAACTGAAGGCGCCATGGGATACAATGTTTACGGATGATATTGTGGCCTGTAGTGTGAGTAGGGAGCAGGATGAGGTAAACCAGGAAAGGTGGAGGTATACACTGGAGAGAAGGAGGATGATTTACATATGGGATTATTTAAGAATAAATAATCAGCCTCTTATACCTAGGAAAATTCAACCTGAATACATCTTACTGTAAAATACAATCATATCCATATATGATGATTAGGTGTTAAATCTGCTCTATGTTTTCTTTAAAACTGAAGCTTTTAGTTATCTTGTTATACTCTTCTTTTTTATGGATAGTATTTAGATTACAGTAAGATCCAAAACATTCATTTCTAGCATTCCTTTAACTTTCATTACTTTGCAGTTGACATTTGTATATATATATATATATATATATATATATATATATATATATATATATATATATATATATATATATATATATATATATATATATATATATATATATATATGCATTTCACTATATTGGTTGAAAGGAGTTAGGATTCGATTGCCGGCTCATTAATTCCTTCAGGGAGACTTGCACTTAAATCTTATCTACCCTGAGGTCACACTCTTTATAAGGGAATGGAGTGACACTTTCTGTTTGGGATTTATTATTCTCTCTAACCTGAGATCTTTTTCCCCAATGTATATTAAGTTGTTTCTTTTTTGTTACAGAAATTTTATTTCTTATGCTTCCTCACTTGGTTCCTCTACTAGAATCGTACCTGCTCCTACTTCATCCAGGGGTATTATGTGGTAATCGTGTTTACCCTGGCTAATGTTTATATTTGCTTTTCGGAAACCATGTCTATGGTATGCCATTAATCTCATAAATAAAATTGAAATTTTTATTAAATGATTTAAGTTCTATTGTTTCCATTAATTGTGCATATAAACTTGCACTGGTGATAATGGCTGTCAATTTGTTAGGTATACCTTTATTGGTTCATTTTCTAGTAACAGTGGAATTTATTGGTAATGAAGCAGTGCTACATTGTGCTCTAATGTCTTCCTTCATAGCATTTTCTTTTCTTTTCTTCTATCAGTAACTATTACAGAACAATAGTTTTGTTTACACTATGAGCATTACTCTGCTATTATTTCAAAACATATTTAAATATATTCAGAGATATTTCTTGTAGTATGATCCAACTTTTAACATGTTATAAAGGTTTGCAATATTTTCTTAAAGTGGTAATTTGGAATTTTAAAATGAAATTCTATAACTCACCATCATCACATATTCGGCTTTTCTCGTTATGGGTCACCACAGCTGATAAATTGTCTCCATATCACCCTATCCCCTGCGTCCTCCTCTGTCATACCACACACCTTCAAGTTCTCCCTCAATATATCTATAAATCTCTTCTTTGGCATACCTTTCCCCCTTCTGTCTGGCAGCTTCATAATCAATAGACAACATACTCTTCATCCCTCCTCAGAACATGCTCAAAGCATCTTAATCTCGCCTCTCTCACCATTCCCAAATCTTCCTGCCTGCGCTGTTCCACTAATGTACTCATTCTTTATCCTCTCCATCCTCGTCACGCCTTGAAAAATCTTAAATTGATAATGAACATAAAGGATATAGAAGTTATAATAACAGCTATAGACAAGAAATTAATTGAACTAAGAATGATCGATGTTATCCGAGATAATAGCAGGTCCATGAAGTGCAAAAATGTGTACAAACAAACATTTCAGATATGTTATAGCATATTAATCTATCTATATACATTGCCCCATTTGTAAGGGGGTTGGCTGAGCCAAGGAACATGCGTTCACCACGATCCACACGTATTTCAACCACTTTTCTTAGCTACTTGTGGATAAAGAGTTTTCGCGTTTCCCCCCTACCACTCTGCCTGGGTCTTCCACAAGGAAGGCGAGCAAGATTATTCTGCAGTGAGGCCCGAAATCCGCAGCTGGGTTATCCGCACCACTTCATCACATGGCAACTCCCCTCACACCCATCCATCACAGTTCATTGAGCTAGCAGATTCGAGAAAACTCATTGGTCAGCGTCACTAACTTATTAATATATATATATTTTTTAATTTATCAATATTGATTGTATACTTAACTATTTATACATATCTTCTTCTTCTTCTTCTTCTTCTTCTTCTTCTTCTTCTTCTTCTTCTTCTTCTTCTTCTTCTTCTTCTTCTTCTTCTTCTTCTTCTTCTTCTTCTTCTTCTTCTTCTTCTTCTTCTTCTTCTTCTCCTCCTCCTCCTCCTCCTCCTCCTCTTCCTCTTCCTCTTCCTCTTCCTCTTCCTCTTCCTCTTCCTCTTCCTCTTCCTCTTCCTCTTCCTCTTCCTCTTCCTCTTCCTCTTCCTCTTCCTCTTCCTCTTCCTCTTCCTCTTCCTCTTCCTTCCTCTTCCTCTTCCTCTTCCTCTTCCTCTTCTTCTCTTCTTCTTCTTCTTCTTCTTCTTCTTCTTCTTCTTCTTCTTCTTCTTCTTCTTCTTCTTCTTCTTCTTCTTCTTCTTCTTCTTCTTCTTCTTCTTCTTCTTCTTCTTCTTCTTCTTCTTCTTCTTCTTCTTCTTCTTCTCCTCCTCCTCCTCCTCCTCTTCCTCTTCCTCTTCCTCTTCCTCTTCCTCTTCCTCTTCCTCTTCCTCTTCCTCTTCCTCTTCCTCTTCCTCTTCCTCTTCCTCTTCCTCTTCTCTTCTTCTTCTTCTTCTTCTTCTTCTTCTTCTTCTTCTTCTTCTTCTTCTTCTTCTTCTTCTTCTTCTTCTTCTTCTTCTTCTTCTTCTTCTTTCTTCTTCTTCTTCTTCTTCTTCTTCTTCTTCTTCTTGTTCTTGTTCTTGTTCTTGTTCTTGTTCTTGTTCTTGTTCTTGTTCTTGTTCTTGTTCTTGTTCTTGTTCTTGTTCTTCTTCTTCTTCTTGTTCTTCTTCTTGTTCTTCTTCTTGTTCTTCTTCTTGTTCTTCTTCTTGTTCTTCTTCTTGTTCTTCTTCTTGTTCTTCTTCTTGTTCTTCTTCTTCTTCTTCTTCTTCTTCTTCTTCTTCTTGTGTTTGTTCTTGTTGTTTTTCTTTTTCTTGTTTTTGTTATTATTTTCTTTTTCTCTTTCTTTTTATTTCTCTCTTTCTCTTATTCTTATTTTTCTTTTTCTTTTTCGTTTTCTTTTCGTTTTTTTCGTTTTTTTATTTTCTTTTTTCGTTTTCTTTTCCTTCTTCTTTTATTCTTTTTTCTTCTTCTACTTTTTCTATTTCTTTTTCTTTTCTCTTTTTCTTATTTTTTTTTCTTCAGTTAAAAACCCTATGCAAACTTATTGGAGGCTACATATGCAAGTTAAATATGTACGGAAGCGCATTAGTAGATTAATTTATCAAGAAAAGTTTTATTAAAGTGGCAAATGAGAATTTTGGTTTATGTATCGTAACAGCATGGCTTTCCGAGCCATAAATATGCATGGAAGTGCTTAAAGTGCCTTGTTGAAGCTAAAAAGCATGCTAATGCACCTTCATGCATGGCCTATCCTCGTAAATCCCTGACTACAGAGAGCGACCTCCGACTTCATCTTTTTCCTCTTTAAAACAATGGCCTTTGATTACGTTTGGAGACTTCGATTGTTAGAGTAGTATACGTTAGCTTGCGTTTGTGTGGTTATGTTTACAAAAATCGGAAATTATTTATAATTAAACCGTAATTAGAATGCTTATTTGGTTAATATTATCATAAGAGGTGTATCCAAATGTTGGAAGTGATGTGATATACATGTTGTTAATGTGATAAAGAGGAGGTTTTTCAATATTGAAGTAAAAGAGGGAGAAAAAATATAATGGTGAGAGAGATATATAGGTTCTTGAAATAGCGCAATTACAAACAAACTTTATTTCCATTTCAATACAATGGGTATTCGTCAGCCAGGGCAAGCCCCAACCCCCCACTGTGGTGTCCAACCACAGCAGTTCCTGCCAGTAAACAGCTTAAACTCTCGGTCTTGGACGGGAACCGATCTTTCGACCTCGTGAATGCGAAGCTAGCGCTTTACCACTGAACTAGCCAGAATGATTGGAACTTAAATCACGGAATAAACTTTAAATATGAGTGAATGAACACAAGGCAGCATGTAGAAATTGTGCTTGAAAAAGTGTAATTACAAAGAATACCTGGGATTTACATCACGGAATGAATTGTAAGAACACTAGATTATTATACTATTATGCATGTGACTCGCTTTATTGAAGGGACTTTTATTCATAAAGAACAAAGCATGGATGACAATAAATTGTTCACGAAAGATAAATTTTGAATGTGCTTGAATTAAAGCAAAACATATGTTGCATCAGATACTCAAGAATCTCACGTTGTTAACTTTTCTGGTGTCTAAATTTATCTCTTTTTAGTGACACTGTATATTTTTAATGAGAGTAAATACTCTGTAAATCATGTAAATTACATGATACACAGCGTTGAGTTTCTTTTTTATTAATTTTCTTTCAGCTAGAAAGCAAAACACAAAGGGTTGTTATTATCTTTGCGCAATTCGAAGTAATTACCGAAAGGGGCAATTGTAAATTGATTAGCCATTCAACGTCGTTCTCAAAGAATGAAAGGTTCATAATAATATTTCCATTGTTGAATTGATTAAGTCTTCAGATAAATTTTGGAGGATCACCTACATTGTGCTTAGAATCTCTTTCAATATTAGATATATCAAGTTCATGATACATTCTAGCGTAGTTTTCTACAGTTATTGCTATTATTATTTTAATTTCTATATACAGATTGTGTTTACTTTTTAAGTTCTCGGTATAGGTTAGGATTTAAGTCTCTCTCTCTCTCTCTCCTCTCTCTCTCCTCTCTCTCTCTCTCTCTCTCCTCTC
>JAXCGZ010017143.1:10000-20000 GCA_037179515.1 Halocaridina rubra | reverse complement strand
TTATTTTTATTATTATTATTATTATTATTATTATTATTATTATTATTATTATTATTATTATTATTATTATTGTTATTATCATTATTATTGTTATTATTATTATTATTATTATTATTATTATTATTATTATTATTATTATTAATTATTATTATTATTATTATTATTATTATTATTATTATTATTATTATTATTATTATTATTATTATTATTATTATTATTATTATTATTATTATTATTATTATTATTATTATTATCATTGTCATTATCATTATTATTATTATTATTATTATTATTATTATTATTATTATTATTATTATTATTATTATTATTATTATTAATATTATTATTATTATTATTATTATTATTATTATTATTATCATTATTATTACTTTCAATATTATTTTCATTATCATTATCATAAATTAACGCTATTATATCGTGGATATAAGCACCTATGTATAAAATTTCAGTAAATGTATCTGAATTACTTGTGATGACTGTGAAAAAGATCATATAATGAAACTGCAATATGACTGAAATTAAATGTGAATGAACATAAAGTATGCAGAAATAGGTCTGGAAATAGTGTAATTGCTCAAAATGCCTTGGATATTAATCACAGAACAATTTTCCTTTTTGAGTGTGACTAGGGGACAGGGAATAAAATTGCCTTCATCTGGCAAGGGCATCAACCAAAAATTAAGAAACAAAAAGCAGAGGTTAAGGACAAAGCAGAAAAGACGGAATGATTTAGAACAGTAGGCGAAGTATTGGTGACCTAGAGATATGGCAGGATTAAGCCATTAGATGATAATAGCCCAGTCTTAGAAGAAAGATAGGTTATAGAAAGAGGAAGAGAGTTCCAGAGTCTGGAGGTGGATGGGAAGAAGCAGTAGGTGCACTGATCAATCCATGAGCTACATCTCCACATATTACCTTTGAGACGAGTTTGCTTGACGAGTGTTATACGGCTTCGGCAGTAAGGGAAGGACGCAATGCACGAAGTCATTATAGCAGCGATGGCAGTAGCAATAGAAAAGGGAAAGGTATGATACCTTGCAGTGAAGAGAAAGAGAATCCAGAATAAAGAAGTCCTTGATGACTCTGATTGCCTTAGATTCAATCCTATCAAGGAGATAAGTATAAGAAGTAACACCCCAGATATACGAGCAGTATTCTAAGCAGGGAAGGAAAAGATCTTTATGTATATTAAGTAACTGCAAAGATGATAAGTAATGACGAAAACGAAACAGAACCCCCAATATTTTTGATGCAAATTTAAAAACTGGGAACATGTGTCTCCTCCAAGACAAGCTAATAGGCTAAAAGAATTAAGAGGGAATAGTTCTATAGTTTCGAAGAAAATAGAGCTATCAGGAGAAGATAAAGAGATAGTCAGAAACTTGGAGGCACTAATATAACTATATTTTGGGTGCCTTTTTTTTTAAGAGTGTGACACCGGGACAGGCAAAAATTGTCCTCATCAATAAAGGCCCTGGCACGAGATAATACCAAGACAAAGGAAAAGAAAAAGGTTAAAGACAAGGCAGAGATGAGGTAATGTCACACAAAGGAAAATGACAGACAGAAAAAAACAGTCAAAGTACAGCGTACCCAGAGATATGGAGGACTAGGCCCTGAGATGACCATAAATCTGCTTTTTGAAGGATGATAGGAGCTTAAGAATTAGGAAAGACAGAAAGAGGAATAGAGTTCCAGAGTCTGGAGGTAGATGGGAAGGAGCAGTCACTGCACTGAGCAATCCGTGAGCTACAAATCTCCACACAGTACCTGTGAGATGAGGCCGCTTGGCGAGTGTTATGCGGCCTCGGTAGTGGGGGAGGGATGCACTCGCCAACTCATCAGAGCAGCAATAGAAGAAGTAGCGATAGAAAAGAGAAAGGGAAGATACCTTGCAGCGAAGAGTGAGAGAATCCAGATTAGAAGTAAGAAAAGGATTATTAATGAGTCTGATTGTCTTAGATTCAACCCCATCAAGGAGATAAGTATAAGAAGAAGCACCCCAGATGTGTGAACAGTATTCTAAGCAGGGATGGATAAGATCTATATACATTTTAAGTATCTGTAAAGAGGAAAAACAATAGCGAATATGAAACAAAACCCCCAATTTTTTGGATAAAGATTTAGAAATCTAGATTTTGTGACTACTCCAAGACAAGTTAGAGGCTATATAGATTTTTAATATGTTGATAGAATTATGAGGGTAAATTTCGTTAGTTTCGAAGACAACAGGGTTATCAGGGGGAGAAGAAGATAAAGAGATAGCCAGAAATTGTGTCTTGGAGGCATTTAATTTAACTAAATTTTGAGTGCCCCACTCAGATACTCTCTGCAAATCGGAGCTGAGAGTAGAAGAAAGAGTGATACGAGACTGATTACGAGTAGCAGATGAAGGTTGTGAAGAAAAGACAGAGGAAATGTGGAGGGTATAATCATCAGCAAAGGCATGGAGAAGAAAGGAAGATGAAGATTGTAGAAGATCATTGATCAAGAGAAGGAATAGAGTAGGTGAAAGAAAAGAGCCCTGTGGAACACCACTGGCAACAGAGAAAGGGATAAATGTCGCACCATCAACAACTACAGATATAAAACGGTCAGTAAGAAAACTGGAAATGAGAGAACAGAAAGTAGGGGTAAAGCCACAGGCAGTGAGTTTGGCCAACAGAGCCTCGTGCCAGACTCTATCAAAAGCCTTAGAGATATCAAAAGTGATGACAAAGGATTCCCCATAGATCCTCAGAGAAGATGACCATACATGAGTAAGATAGGACAGGAGATCACCGGTGGATCTTGCCTTGCGGAAGCCGTACTGGTGATCGGAGATGGGTGAGTTAGATTCAAGCCTTTTCAAGAAGTGAGTATTGAGGAAAGTTTGAAAACTTTAGCAATTGAGGAAGTTAGGGCAATAGGTCGGTAGTTTGAAGAAATAGAGTGGTCACCCTTCTTAGGAACAGGTTGAACTAGTGCATGCTTCTAAGATGAAGGATGGATACTTGTTGACAGAATGAGGCGAAATAGACGGCAAAGCACGAGAGCCAGGTTATCTGCACACTCCTTAAGGAACCTTGTAGGGATACCATCAGGAAAGACGAGCAAAAATCCTTATGAACTTGAGGGGAAGAAAGGATAAGGGAGGGCATAGGGTTAGAATGGGGTAAAGATTGAGAATCTGGTGTGCTGGAATCGTTTATAGAAGAGTTGGCAGAAAAATGAGAGCCAAAGAGAGGGGCTTTGTTAGTGGGAGAGCAAGCTATAAAACCATCAGAATGAATGAGAGACGGAAAGCTTGAGTTAACGGAAGTGTTTGGAGAGGTTTTTGGCTAAGGACTAGAAGCATTTGTCAGTGCAAGAGGAGTTAAGGTCATCAACTTTCCCTATTATATAAGAAGACTTAGACCTTCGAATCTGAGCAGTACAGCGATTCATAGCCACAATAAAAGCAGAGCGAGTTAAATCGGGAGGAGAGGCTTAGTAAGATCGAGAAGATTCTTGGCCTGAATAGCCATGGAGCAGGCACAATCAAACCAAGGTTTAGGGGGAGAGAAAGTTTGTGTAGAAGAGGGGATGTACGCCTCCATTCCCGAGGTCATGATCTCGACAACTTTTAGAGCTAACTGATCAGGGTTGCGGAACCAAAAGTAGTAATCATCCCATGGGAAATCAGAGGAAGTTACGCAAAATTTCATGTTGGGTACGCTCAAAGTGTCAAAGGTGGCACTGAGTTGGAGGGATTGGAGGAGGGGGAGCAAAAATGGAAGAGCGTGAGATCATAGAGTGGTCATATTTACCAAGAGAGGAAAGCACAGAATAGGAGTTGTTTGAAGGATTAGAAGTAAGAAATAGGTCAAGAATGTTTGCTCCATGTGACGATCTGTAATACGAGTAAGATGTTTGATAATTTGCTCCAGATCGTGAGTAATAGAGAAAACATTTGCCGCACTTCCTCCCACATCAGTGTGAGAAGAATGAAGCCACTCACTATGGTGTACATTGAAGTCTGCAATGTAGATAACTTCAGCATGTGGGTGAGAAGACAGCAAGGTCTCATGGCACTAGGATAGATATTCGAAGAAAGACACAAACTCGGTGGAGTTTGGAAAACAGTAACTGAAGCAAGGGAAAATAGTGGTAGTGGAGGGATAGATCTTTATCCAGAGAATATCAAAATCAGGATATTCAAGGTCCATGAGCCTCGCAGTAGGAGCGTAATTATTGCAGTAGGCACAGACCCCACCTTTGGAACGAAAATGAGTATTCAGATTATAGTAAGAGATTTGAAATGGGTCAGTGGAAGCATGTATAGACAGCTGGGTTTCAAATAGGAAGAGGAGGTTATGAAGGAAAGTACCCAGGTGCTCTTCCACAGACGAAAGATTAGAGTTTAGCTCACGAATGTTAGAATAGTGAAGAGTGAAAGAAGCAGAGTGGAGTCAATACGATCCCCGGAGATTCTTCGCACCCCTCTATGCCGAGTACTGGGGCCATTAGCTGTGGACCTTCCATAAATAATGACAAATATGAGGAAAAAAGAGAGAAAAAGAGACAGATGTGGGGACTGCTGTGACTTGTCAAATGTAATGGAAGAGCAAGAGATGTGTAATGAATACGCCAAAGTATTCAGTGTAGATGTAGGCATGAGGAAAGAACCGTCCTGAAGGAAGACTCAACCCGGAACTGGCTGGACCAGTCCTAGGTGTAACCTAATACCTTCAGTCGTAGTCTTTAAACGGGCGTCTGGTGCCATGGCCAACCTATTTGCAAACCCATTGTAAATCGGATTTGGTAGAAGAAAGGATGGTACAATACTGACTATGAGTAGCAGATGAATGTTTAGAAGAGAAAGCGGAGGAAAAATGATAGGTAAATCGTAGGTAAAGACGTGGATAAGAGAGGAAAAAAAAACAATCAAACAAGCAAACAAACAAACAAACAAACATTTATTTCCATTTTTGTACAATGATTATTCTTCTAAAAGTAAAAGTAACTTATAAGTGGTCATATAATTGAACTAAGAAGTAAAAGGGTAATACATACAGTTAAATTAAATGTAACTTTCCTAGAAGATAATGATGCTGTAATTTAACAATAATGTTAATAATAAAGTAGTAATAATAACACTCGATACAATATCGTTATTTTCGGCATAATCACGATATTTAAATTCCTTACAATGAGCATAATTAGTTCTTAACTTAGAGAACTAATAGCATTAAATCATTAAGTTTAGTTTATGTGTGAGCAGCAACTATTTGTCCAGAAGAAAACTATACAGTTTGCCTTTGAAAGCTGTGATGGAGGATGCATTTTTAAGATGCTCTGGAATATTGTTCCAGAATGTTGGCTCTTAAATAGTGATCATCTTTGGACCTACTTCTGTGTTTGTTCTCTGAATAAAGAGCTCACTGCCCTGTCTTGTGTTGGCTCCCTTTATATCCCTGACTGTTTTTAAATCAAATAGCCAGCTAGGATGATGATGGTCCAAAATTTTGTATACAAAAACATAAATAGCATAAGCGACCTTTGTTTTCTGCCTTCAGCCACTTAAGTTTATTGAGAGCTGGTGTGATGAGAACTGAAGAGGATCATTGATGAAGAGAAGGAACAGAGTAGGTGAAAGAACAGAGCCCTGTGGAAAACCATTGGTAATAGGGAATTCTCTGGTTGTTGAGCAGTCAGTAATCACAGATAAAAAATGGTCAAAAAGAAAGCAGGAATTCTGACAACGGAGAGAATGGGTGAAGCCATAAGGAGGGAGCTTTGCCACCAGAGTCTTGTGCCAGACACTATCAAAAGCCTAAGAGATATCAAAGGTGATGATAAAGCATTCCCCATAGTTCCTCAGAGAAGATGACCATACGTGAGTAAAATGGGATAGTAGGTCACCAGTAGATCTTGCCCTGATGAAACCATATTGGTGATCGGATAAAATCGAGTTAAAATAAAGACGTTTCAAGAAGTGAGAATTGAGCAAAGTTTCGAATACTTTAGTGATAGCAGATGTCAGGGTAATAGGTCGGTTGTCGAAAGGAATAGAATGTTCACCCTTTTTAGGAACAAACTGAACAAAAGCATACTTCCAAGATAATGAATAGATACTGGTTGAGGGAGTGCGATGAGAAGGACAGCAAAGCACTGGGGGCAATTTATCTCCAAACTTCTTAAGGAACCTTGCAGGGATACCATCAGGCCTGCATGACTTGTTCGTCTTTAGAGAGCGAAAAACTTTATGGAGCTTTCCCGAAAAAAAAAATAATAATAAGTGAGGGCATAGGGTTAAGGAGGGTACAATATGAGGAACAGGTGCACCGGAATCGTTTAGAGAAAACTGACAGTAAAATGAGAGCAAAAGAGAGTGTCTTTGTCAGTGGGAAAGCAAGCTGTATAATCATCAAAACGAATGAGAGGGGGAATGATTGCGTTATTAAAGTTTATGGAGTGGTCTTTGGCTGAGGACCAGACATGTTTATCAGTGGGAGAGGTGTTAAGGTCGTGATCTATCCTTCTTAAATATGAAGTTTTAGATCTCTGAATCTGAGAAGAGCAGTGATTCCTAGCTGTAATGGAATCAGAACGAGTTAAATAAAAAAGAACGGCTTGGTACAACCAGTATGTATGATCCCTTGCCTCAGTATCCATGGAGCAGGCATAGTCAAACCAAGGATTAGGGGGGGAGAAATTGTTATAATAAGGAGGGGATGAACGCCTTCATTCCCGAGGTTATGATGTCAGGGTTGCTGGTTTGAAAGCAGTGGTCATCTCATGGGAAGTCCTAGAGAAAGTTATGTAAGTCAGCGCATTGGGTGTGCTCATTGTGCCAAAGGCAGCAATGAGTAGGAGGAATTGAAGGAGGGGGAGAGAAAATGGATAAGATTGTCCACAGAGTGGTCAGATTTGCCAAGAGAGGGAAGAACATAAGAGTATTTTGAAGGTAGAAGTAAGACAAAGGACAAAAAGTTAGCAGCATTTTTGTGGTGATCGGGAAAGTGAGTAGGATGCTTGATAATCTGTTCCAGATCGTGAGTAATAGAGAAATCAAGGTCTCCACTTCCTCCCACATCAGTGAGAGAAGAATTAAACCACTCACTCTGGTGTATATTAAAGTCTCCAATACAGAGAACTTTAGTATATGGGTGAGAAGATGTGATAGATTAGTATACAAGAGTAGTGATGTACATGACTTTCTAGATCGAATCTTTAATTCATAGATAACAAAGCACTGAAGGTAATAAATAGTCTGTGAAAGAAGATATAAATTTGTTAGAATGGCTCAAATGATTAGTTCGTGTGGTGCGCTGTCATATTATCTTTATCTCAGGATTCAGGTAACATTGTTTTTCCCTATCCCTAAATCGGACACCTATGCTGATGCTGATATTAAGGGTTCGCATAACCAAATTGAGAATGGTGCCTTTGTAACAATGGCTGAGGAGGAGGCAATCCTACAATCAGACTGCAAGCAGAGGGTCAAAGAGGTTCAGAAGATTAAAGGCAGAAAATCTTGAATTACTTATATATTCAAGAAGCTTTTAAGATGGCACACTATAATACACTATTAATATGTTAGTTCTGTACTACTTTAAGCCTAACAGTTACCTCATACTTGCCAATGTAGCTGTTAACTATCATCCATATATTCATATATATCTGCCTCATTCATTTATTTAAGTATGAGAATTAAACTTGAATAAAATTTATTGCTTTCTTTTGATTAGGATAATAGCTCATTTCCCCAGAGCTCAAGGATTATAATATTAATTGTAACTTATCTATTAATAAACTCTTTTAACAAAACAGAATCCTCAGTTATAATCAGATTCTCAACAGAATATATAATATCAAAATCATCATCATCAACATCACCATCATCATCATCATCATCATCATAATTATCATTTTTACTTACATGCTACTATCAGACGGCTGCAGAGCTGACAAACTGGAAGGAAATTCATTCTTACGTGCATGGATTTCTAATTGTTATAAATCTTCAAGCACAAATGTTTTGCTTCTCGAGTTTAATCTTGAGGATAAATGTATAAACATCACGAAAATATTATGAAAACGATCATATGCAAATCTCTTTTCTTTAGCATTAGGTAATGCTATTTAATGAATACCAAACACATTCTAAACTGAAAAATGAGATTTGTTGGTCACTCAGTGGAATATTTAATTCTGCTTTTGTTGTCTTCATGTAAATTCAAATGTACAGATAAATGACTTATTTATGAGAAATTATCTTCTTATGGAAATGCATAGAGATCCTTCCCGTTATACTGGGTATAAGTGCATTTTTTAGACTTATTTTTTTTCCTTATTGCTTGCGTTTCAATCGGTTTACAAATGAATGTTGTTGAAATGAGGATGTTGCATTGGATGTGCGAGCTGATGAGGGAGGATAGGATTAGCAACATAAGGATGAGTAGAAAAGTGAAGCTAATGGAGGTTTCGGAGAAGAGGCAAGAGGTAACGATTTTACGCTCTTGACATCTCACGGGGAGCCATGGAGATAGTAATAAGGAATTAGCATTGGATGTGGAAGTACAGGGAAGAAGAAGAACAGGAAGACCTTAATCAAGGTGTATATATTGCATAGTATAGGATATGAGAAAGAAGGTTCTGGATACCAACGTGACAGGCAAGAGAGGCATGTGGAGGCGGCTCATCAAAAATGGAAACTTACAAAGAATGCGTAATAAAGTGACTGATTTCTTCTTTTAATTTTAAGTAAGTTTAGTCTATAGTTGCATATTATAACCCACTGAATTTTCACGTTTTGGTATATTCTTTCATTATAACTTCATCATATTTTGTCTTCATTGTTGCATCACATATCGAAGTGGGGAACAAAAGAAAGTGCATTGTAGCCATTAATCGAAGATTCAGAAAAAAAAATAACTTTAATATATCTCGAGAATGTCAATGACCTGCTAAAGGAGCAGCCCCACAGGCTTACTTTCTTAAGTGTAAAACTCAACTTCCTGTAAAAGATGACATCATACTGAGTGATAAAAACAAGGAATCGCTGTTCACATTTCTGTGCATTCTGGACTTCAAACTAAACAGCTTTGAAATAAATTTTATAGGAAAGAACTCTCAAATCACTTATGAAGAAGCAGATGTAAATAATATTAGTCACCTGCAGGAAATAAGAGAAGCAACATCTGCTGGTCCTTGTAGATGGCATTGACATATTTATTTTTTTGGTTTTCTTCATCTGAAAGTACAAACCAACAAGGAAAATTTCTGTGAAGCAGTTCACTTGTAGCATTGTTGGCATCAATGCAACAACACAAAAACTGGCAGGTAAGTGTTTGTATATTATTCCCTAACATACACTGTCTGGTTGTGATACACTATTCTTCCCATTTGGAATTGGGAAGATTTCATCCATCAATCTACTCCTGAAGATAAATGTTACATTTAGGGATTTTATTTATACATGTACCAAAGAGAAGGTTAGCTCAAAGAAGGAAGCCAGTTCTTAAGTGAGTTATAAGAAATTAAAGCTTTCAAATGATTGGAGAGCTTTCCTGTTTAGCATGACTAAGGAAGCTTCTAAGATCAAGAGTCTTCCACCTATTTATGCAACAGCCGTTCATCATTTCAAGATGTCTAGCCTTCAAGTTGCCTTATGGATAGTGGTTGATCAGAAGCGTCCTATTCTTGTAATGAAAACCATATATGGCTAGAAGATAGAAATAAAGTACTAACGCTAGTATGAGAACCATGTATTGTAGGCTCTCCCAATTTATCATAGATTGTAGGATGTGGTTGCCTGTCAAGTCCTCCATGTTTTGTTCAAAATTGAAGTTGTCACTCATGAGGATTTTCTTACATTTCAAAATGCCAATGCTGTGCAGATGACACCTGAGCTAATTATTTTACCATATCTACCAAGGCTGATATTGAAGAAGATAAAGCTAATTCTGATGACGTTGACACAACTTGCAATGAATGAAGAACACCTATATCTCAA
>JAXCGZ010017142.1:110000-123261 GCA_037179515.1 Halocaridina rubra | reverse complement strand
CAGGCAACCCCCTGTATAAGGGGGACTATGGCTCTTGCAATAGACATAGATACATTTTAACAAAATAATGCATTATTTTACCAAAATACAGCATGATGCATAAACCACTCACCTCAGAACAGCACCGGCAACAGCAGCCACAAACAATCCTACCATCCCGGTGATATGAGACAGTTTGTCTCCAACCATATATGGTATGACCTGATCGACTTTTTCTATTTTGCCACTCAAAAAAGGGTCGCAGTCCACGTATGCCGCATAGGCCACTAATCCAGACAGGTTGAACATTGACCACAGAAGAGCCAAGCCAATAAGAAAAGCAACCACTAGGCTAGGGAAAAAAAAATTCTTGTACAAAAGTAGAGTAATTCAGGCATGAGCTAGAAAGACATCTTTAGAGTCTGCATAGATAGTGTGGAAATAACTTCCATCATAGACAAATTTTTAACTGAAAAGAAAAACCCCGCTGGAAATTCAATCAATTAGAATGGATATGATTACAGCAAAACGAAGGAAAAAAGTATCATGCGTATACACTAAAATAAGCTTCCAGCCAAACAAGTCAGCTTGTCTAAAAACAATTTATTAGCATCTCAGACACTTTGGAAACCTCTAAATGAGTTTATATGGCATTCAATAATGCAACCACTTGTACATGATTCTTATCCCTCAGTAGTTAAAGCACCCAACTTGGGGCTTTAGGAATGGAATACAGTCTTAGTTCTTCTGCTCCAACCTATGTTTGTCCACCCCATAATAGGGATAAAAAGTGATACATAAAAAAGTAAATGGCAACTTACCCCTGAGATATCCTCAAAGATCTGACAGAGACTAGTCTCTGAAATTGCGCCTGGGAAACTCCAACAAGATAGATCATAAAGTACATCCCTAAAATCTGAACATTCCAAAAGCTGTGTCTCACCAGTGGACTTGGGTCCATACTGAAACACAAGATATAATTATTATTATCCTTATTTTCATCATCATCGACTTTTTTTCATTTAAGATTTCACTCTTTAGTAAATAAATATACAACTTTATAATGATACCAAATTTCATCACTAAAATCCATATTCATATTTAGTAGATTACTGAAGATAAAGTAATTGATATGAGTATTGCAATACCATACTTTATCGAGTTCAACATGTATCTATTCATTTCTCTCCTTCTGCAATACCTACTTTAGGAATTGGATTCTTTCACCCTGATTAGCGATTTCCCAGACCTGAGATAACCCTCCTAAATCTGTTGTTACTTTTATGACCACTACCAACACGCCAATAAACATCATTAGGGTTTGTAAAACATCGGTGTACACCACTGCTCGTACTCCACCCTGCGGAGAGAAAAAGAGTGGTGTTCATGAATCCAATACACAAGAGCTTTGTAAAACGGAAGTCCACGGCTTAGTGTGCACACCAATGGAGGTCTTGAAGTATATGAGCATAGAGACAAAGGTCTTTTTTGTACAGTCGCAGAGTTCCTGAAGGAAGTTTACATTACCAAATAGATCTTGAGGGAGCAGAAGATAAAACATCTGCCGATGCTACCAGAGTTTTGAAGGGCACTACCTTGCTCCATTAAGAAAACCAATAAAAAAAAAGAAAACTAACCAAAGTGAACGGTCCCCATTAGCATAAAAAATAAATAAATAAACCAATGAGTATATAAATAAATAAATGCTTAAATAAGCATACTTACAAATGATATGTAGATAGCACAAATGACGCCCAGTATTATCAATGATAGTGTGGTAGGAATGCCCATGACAGAGCTGACGGCCAGCGAGGGGGCGTAGAGGCATATGCCCAAATACATGAAACTATTCAATATTAATGTCAATGAACCCAGTTTCTTCAGTAATGGAGACTGGTAGCGCAGTTCTAAATACTGCAAATAACAGAAAATTAAAAGATTAAATTAATATTGGTGAAAATTTGCTGTAAGTGTAATAGCTTTATATGAATTTGATTTATATTAGGGATTTATTATTATTATTATTATTGTTATTATTATTATTATTATTATTATTATTATTATTATTATTATTATTATTATTATTATTATTATTATTATTATTATTATTAATAATATTATTATTATTATTATTATTATTATTATTATTATTATTATTATTATTATTATTATTATTATTATTATTATTATTATTATTATTATTATTATTATTATTATTATTATTATTATTATTATTATTATTATTATTATTATTATTATTATTATTATTATTATTATTTGGGAACTCTAGACTGAGACACCACAGCTCAGTTCACTAGACCAACAGAGGTTGTAAAAGACGGGGAATTGGATCATCCTCTAATCTAATGATACCCAGACGGAGGGACGCCTCTGAAAAATTTAATCTCCGCTTTACGCCCATTCTTAACCCACCCGTGACAAAAATTCCTTGGTTCGATTCCCGACAAGGAAGGGAGATTATTTGGATACATTAAAAAATGCGTACTTGCACTGCATTTTATTTCATATAACTAACCTTAGATGTTGAGGGGGAGAATTAAACGTGTTTGCTGTGGCGCTTTACCGTAGAGTTTTCAGGTTCGATTCCCGACAATGAAGGGGGATTATTATTATTATTATTATTATTATTATTATTATTATTATTATTTTTTATTATTATTATTATTATTATTATTATTATTATTGTAATTATTATTATTATTATTATTATTATAATTATTATTATTATTATTATTATTATTATTATTATTATTATTATTATTATTATTATTATTATTATTATTATTATTATTATCATTATTATTATAAGTCGTACAGTAGTAGTAGTAGTAGCATATCATTATTGACGGAGGATAAAGTCTTCCACCCTCGTTCCCTATGTGTCGTAGGAGACAACTAAAAGGGATAGAGGAACAATTGGTTAAGAATCCCATCCTCAAAATTTTTCCTTCTCACAGAACACCTTATGGAATGGATGAGAATAGGCAGTATATGAGGAAGTTCCCCAACGTCCCTTTCTTATTTTCATTAAAATTGTGGCCACCCCGCTGTAATGTTTGATATATATATATATATATATATATATATATATATATATATATATATATATATATATATATATATATATATATATATATATATATATGCACACACACAAAAAACTTTGAAATAAATATTCACAAAACATCTTAAATATTATGCCGAAGCATACATGACAAACAGTATGTAATTACTGAATTTAAATTGAATATAATACTGACTTCAATTCGGAATTCAATACTACATTCAATTCTGAAATTAGTACTAATTCCAATACTAACTACAATTCTGAAATTAATCCTGAAATTAATGCTGTAAATATAATCGAAAGCAACACTGACTGTAATTAAAAAACTAATTTTGTATTTACCATTGAATTTACTTCTGGAACTAATCAATATATTTTGTTTTAAAATTTAATACTAAATATAAAAATAAATTAAATTTTGAATCTAATACCAACTTATATTCTAACACTAATCTTGAATTTAATACGCTTTGAGCTCTGAAACTAACTTTTCGCACTGAACCTAATACTGCATTTAGTAATGAATTTAGCTCTGAATTTGATAATAATTATAATACAGAATTTAATTCTGAGATTCATACCGAATTTAATATTCAATTTAAATCCGAATTTCATATATAAATTTAATACAGAATAATTCTAAATTTAGTATAAATACAGAATTTAATACTAATCTGCAATAATCAATTAATGCAAATTTTAAGCCTGATTTAATAATTCCATTAACACTGCTATCAACACTTAATTTAGTACTGATACCTTACCTCACACACTGACACCAAGTTCAGGGGGTACACCACAGGTAGTATAAGGAATATGACGACGAGTGACCCCCAAGCGCATCCTAAAACGTTCAGCCATAACTGAGTCCCGTATAAGTACATCTCAGTTGAGTTACCTGTGATAAAAGAATATATGTGAAGCAAGTATATGCTTATACACGTAATATATTAGTACGTATATGTGTGAGTTATAAGTCCCAAACACTAACACTTGTTCTGCCTTAACTGACAAATATTTACTTTTAATTTGCATGAAAGCGAAAATATATATGAAGCAAGCATGTGCTTATATACGTAATATGTGACTATATATGCGTTTACGTGAGCAAGAAGTCCTAGATACATATTCAGCTTTGAGTGGCACATTTGTACTTTCATATGTCAGTCTATATACATAAGCCATTTTCCCCCTTATATTGAGAGTGGCTGAGTCAAGGCAAAATATTCTGACTCTTTGGGGTATATACAAAGGAGGGGATTCCCAGTCCCTCGCTCCGACCCATTTAGTCGACTCTTACGATGCGCAGGGGAATACGGAGAAAGTATTCTAACCCCATCCTATATACGCAGTAATTACATGCATTTATACGTAATATATAAGTACATATAATATGTGTGGTGCCACGAATGATATATATATATATATATATATATATATATATAAATATATATATATATATATATATATATATATATATATATATATATATATATATATATATATATATATATATATATATATATATATATATATATATATATATATATATATATATATATATATATATATATATATATATATACATATACATATACATATACACACACACACACACACACATATATATATATATATATATATATATATATATATATATATATATATATATATATATATATATATATATATATATATATATATATATATATATATATATTCATACTGAAAATACATCCTTCCTATCATAACCTAACATAATCTAACTTACCTTAACCAGAACCCCATCAAGACTGGGGTTCAATTTCTACAAAGATCCAGAAAATTTTGCCAGACAGATAGAAAGATAAACACCACATCATAAAAAGACCTAATAAAATCACCAAAGTTCCTCACTGAAAGATTCCCGAAATTAATCTAATAAGAATAATAATAATAATAATAATAATAATAATAATAATAATAATAATAATAATAATAATAATAATAATAATAATAATGATAATAATAATAATAATAATAATAATAATAATAATAATAATAATAATAATAATAATAATAATAATAATAATGATACAAATAATAATAATAATAATAATAATAATAATAATAATAATAATAATAATAATAATAATAATAATAATACATATACATAGACACAAGCCTCATTTTCCCTTGTAAGGGGGGTAGCCGAGCCAAGAAACACGCATTCACCACGATCCACATACACACCTCAACCACTCCTCTCAGCTCCTTTGGGATAGAGGGTTGCCACGTCTCCCCCCCTTCCACCCTGCTTGGGTCACCCACATGGTAGGTGGGCAAGGATATTCTACAATGAGGCCCTACAGCCGCAGCTGATTTACCCCCACCGCTTCATCACATGGCAACTCCTCTCACACCCATCCACCACAGTTCACTGAGCTAGCAGGTGCGAGAGATCCCTTTGGGCTGTGTAATATATGCACAATCTTCCTCCACTCATTCCTATCTCTTGCACACACTCTTCCCTGTTCCACTGACATTCCACGTGCATTCGGTGCTCCTCTTACTCCATCCATCCATCTCATTCTTGGTCTCTCTCTTGACCTAACTCCAATCACTTCTGCATTCCACACTCTCTTCACTAATCATTCATCACTCATCCATTCCATGTGTTCAAGCCATCTCAAAACTTTCCGATCTAACCTATCCGACAGCTTCCTTCCAACACCCGTTTTCTGCTTTACATCCTCAATACTTACTCTATCTATTCTAGATACACCAATCATACCTCTCAAACACCTCATTTCCATTACATTCAACTTATTTCTTTCATCCTCCCTTGCATTCCAACCCTCTGCTCCATACAATGCTATCGGCACAATCACACCTTCACATATCCTTCTCTTTGCATTCATTCCCAAATATCTATTTCTCATTACACTTTTCAACCCACCTAGACATTTACTAGTTTCCTTCACTCTGTGATTTACCTCTACATCCACTTGTCCACTCCTTGATACATGTGACCCCAGATACTTAAAACTCTCAACTTCTTCAAACAACTCCCCATTCACTCCTACATTCAATCTGTCAACATTAACACTCCTCGTGCATCTCATGACTTTACTTTTACCAATATTCACCTTCCTTCTTTCACACACACTAATAAACTCAGTCACCAAATAATTCAATTAACTTTCAGTATCAGCCACCAGTACAGTATCATCTGCAAATAGCAACTGACTCACTTTCCACAACCATCCCTCCTCACCAACTAGTTCCAAGCCTCTGTCAAATACTCTTTTACTTACTTCCCTTACCACTCCATCCATATACACATTAAACAACAATGATGACATTACACAACCTTGACGTAACCCAACATTCATCTCAAACCAATCACTCATATCATTCCCAACTCTCACTCATGCTTTACTATTCATGTAAAAACTCTTCACCGCATTCAACAAACTTCCACTTATTCCATACAGTCGCAACACCCTCCACAACCCCTCTCTATCTACCCTGTCATACGCTTTCTCTAAATCCATCAATGTCCAAAAAGCGTCCCTGACTTTCTCCAAGAACTTCTCACACACCTGTCTTATTGCAGACACCTGATCCACACATCCTGTTCCTTTCCTGAGCCCACACTTTTCTTCCCCAATCAATCTCTCCCTATCTTTCCCAATTCTCTCGATGAACACTCTTCCATATACCTTACCAACTATGCCCAACAAACTAATTCCCCTAAAACTACTACGCTCCCACTTGTCTCCCTTCCCTTTGTACTGTGGAACTACTCATGCACTCCTCTAATCAACTGGGACCCTCCCTTTCCTGAAACATACATTCAACAACTTAACCATCCTTTCTACTAATGCCTTCCCACCTTTTGACAAGCATTCAGTATGACACCCATCTATCCCTGGTGCTTTACCTGCTTTCGTTGCTCTCAATGCTAAATGTTCCTCCTCTTTTGTTATTTCTCTATCATTCTCATTGCCTAATATTGGCACTCTCCATTCGCTTTCTACAGCAACAATGTCTGCCTCTCTATCATCTTCCTCATTCAGCAGGTTCTTGAAATATTCAGCCCATTTCTCTCTCACCTTTATATCATCCACTAGCAATTGCCCATCTGCTCCTTTCACTCTCTCCTCCCTACCACATTCACCTTTCCTCACTCTTTTCACTTCCTTCCAAAACATCTTTTTATTCCTTTCAAAATTCTCAGACAAGCATCTGCCCCACATTACATCCGCTTCTCTCTTTGCCTCCCTCACCACGTGCTTCGCTAACCTCCTCTTTGCACAATACCTTTCATACATCTCTACATTACCTACTTACAACCATACCTTGTAAGCCCACTTTTTTTCAGCCACTACTGCACTCACATGCTCATTCCACCATTCACTACCTTCCCTTTTACTTCCACTAGTTAGTCTCCTTCCACACACTGCCTCGGCACACTTCATAACCTCCTCCTTGAAACAACCCCATTCTTCTTCCACTCCCGCCTCCACTTTCTCTTTCACTACATTCCACACATTTCTTACACTAGCCTTATGCTCACAGTCTCTCTTTTTTATACAATTCATTCACTTTTAGCACCTCTCTTCTTCTGTCGCTTCTCCTCTTTCTCCACTTTTCTCCCACTCTTACTCTACTTTCCACTAAATAATGGTCAGATATTCCACCACTAACTCCTCTCAATGCAATCACATCCAATACTCTTCCAATCACCCTCCTGTTCACCACAACATAATCCATTAATGCTCTGTCAAATACTCTTCCATTATCCACTCTGACCCATGTATGTTTGAGCACATCCTTCTTTTTAAATACAGTATTAGAAATCAACATCTCTCTCTCTCAATACACATTTCTATCATTTACTCTCTATTCTCATTCCTACCTGGTACTCCATACTTCCCAATTACATTATCCATTGGCTCATTCCCTACTCTAGCATTTAAATCTCCCATCAACACCACATTTACATTCATTCCCAAGTCTTCCAAACACTCGTTCAATTTCATCCAAAAATCTTCTCTTTCTACCTCACTTCTTTCACTGCCAGGGCCATATGCACTCACAAACGCCCAAGTCTCGCATCCCAGCCTCATTTTAGCCACTATTATTCGTGAAGATACTTCCTTCCATTCTACCACACACTTATTCATCTCTTCACTTAATAACAGAGCAATAATAATAATAATAATAATAATAATAATAATAATAATAATAATAATAATAATAATAATAATAATAATAATAATAATAATAATAATAATAATAATAATAATAATAATAATAATAATAATAATAATAATAATAATAATAATAATAATTAAAAACAAGCAAACCTTGAAGCGATATAGAAGAGACAACTCCTCCCAGAAGAGAAAGACAGACAGCTGCGGGGTTCATATTGTTTCCCCCCGTCAGAAACTCGCGGGTTGTGGTCGACCTCCGCCATCCAGATGCTATTCCCACTGCCAAGGACGCCACGAGGACGACTGCCAGTATGACGTAATCAACCACTCCAAAATACGTCGCCATTTCTAAGTAAGGAATTTTCACTTAATTTGGGTACGTTGGTGGACATCACGTGATAAGTTTAAAATTTCTGGGGACAAATTGAATCATCATCATCATAATAAAAGTAATAGCAATAATACACACACACACACACACACACACACACACACACACAGAGGTATGCAAGGCGCTGATGGATTTAGATGTTCATAAAGCTACAGGTCCTGATGACATATCCCCTCATGTGCTTAAAAAATGCGCAAACACAATATCAGTGGCACTAAGTATCATATTTAAGGAGTCATTGGAGTCGGGGGAGATTCCAAGATGCTGGAAACAAGCAAATGTGATACCTATCTTCAAAAAGGGAAGGAGGGATACGGCTCTGAACTATAGACCAGTTTCCTTGACCAGCATAGTTTGCAAACTTATGGAGAAACTACTAAGGAAACATATCTCTCTTCACTTGGAATCCTTCAACTTTTTGTCAGTGAGGCAACATGGCTTCAGAGAAGGAAGATCAACAGTAACAAACTTATTAGAATTTTATGATGAGGTAAGCCAAATCTTACAGGAAAGAGAGGGTTGGGCAGATTGCATATTCCTAGACTTCCAGAAAGCGTTTGACACTGTTCCACATGGGAGACTTATTAGGAAGCTGCAATCAATGGCTAGAATAGGTGGAAATGTCTTGGAATGGATAAAAACTTACTTAGAAGGAAGGGAACAGAGGGTTAGAGTAAGACACTCAGTGTCTGAATGGAGAAGAGTTAGTAGTGGAGTTCCACAGGGTTCAGTTTTAGGGCCACTTTTGTTCCTTGTATATGTAAATGACCTACCAGAGTCTGTAAATTCATTCATGAATATGTTTGCAGATGATGCAAAGATTGTGAAGAAAGTAAAAAACGAGAACAATGGTAGAGAACTTCAGGAGGATCTAAATAATCTGCATGAGTGGTCAGAAAAGTGGCTAATGAAATTCAATACCTCAAAATGTAAGGTAATGAGAATGGGTACAAGTGCAAGAAGGCCCAAGCTTGACTACTCGGTGGCTGGAGTACAGCTTCAGGAGACAGAAAATGAGAGAGATCTAGGAGTAAACATATTGGCAGATTTGTCTCCAGAAATACATATAAATGGCGTAGTAAGGGCAGCATATGCATTCTTATCAAATGTAAGGGTAGCCTTCAGGCACATGGACAAGGAAATGTTCAGAAATATTTATGTAACCTATGTGAGGCCAAAACTCGAATATGCAGCCCCCTTTTGGAATCCGCACTTGAAAAAGCACATAGCTAAGCTTGAAAAAGTTCAAAGACATGCCACGAAACTGGTGCCAGAAATACGCAATCTCGGTTATGATGAGAGGCTGAGGGAATTAGACTTGCCATCACTCGAAGCTAGAAGAGTAAGGGGGGATATGGTGACAGTCTTTAAATTCCTTCATGGTTATGATAGAGTGGATAGGGATCGATATTTCGATATGGCTGGCTCTAGAACTAGAGGTCATAGTTTGAAGCTTCGGAAGAAAACTTGTTTGCAGGATGTAAGGAAATACTTTTTCAGTGTAAGAGTAGTTGATAATTGGAATTCGCTAAGCGAGGAGGTAGTTAATGCTACCTCAATCCATAGTTTTAAGGACAGGTATGATAAGTATCACTAAGTCTAAAAATGGAACCGATCAGGAGACGGGAAGATACGAGCTTTGGGCTCTTTCCCGTAAACACAATTAGGTAATCACAATTAGGTAATCACACACACACACACACACACACACTCCTTCAACTTTTTGTCAGTGAGGCAACATGGCTTCAGAGAAGGTAGATCAACAGTAACAAACTTATTAGAATTTTATGATGAGGTAAGCCAAATCTTACAGGAAAGAGAGGGCTGGGCAGATTGCATATTCCTAGACTTCCAGAAAGCGTTTGACACTGTTCCACATGGGAGACTTATTAGGAAGCTGCAATCAATGGCTAGAATAGGTGGAAATGTTTTGGAATGGATAAAAACTTACTTAGAAGGAAGGGAACAGAGGGTTAGAGTAAGACACTCAGTGTCTGAATGGAGAAGAGTTAGTAGTGGAGTTCCACAGGGTTCAGTTTTAGGGCCACTTTTGTTCCTTGTATATGTAAATGACCTACCAGAGTCTGTAAATTCATTCATGAATATGTTTGCAGATGATGCAAAGATTGTGAAGAAAGTAAAAAACGAGAACAATGGTAGAGAACTTCAAGAGGATCTAAATAATCTGCATGAGTGGTCAGAAAAGTGGCTAATGAAATTCAATACTTCAAAATGTAAGGTAATGAGAATGGGTACAAGTGCAAGAAGGCCCAAGCTTGACTACTCGGTGGCTGGAGTACAACTTCAAGAGACAGAAAATGAGAGAGATCTAGGAGTAAACATACTGGCAGATTTGTCTCCAGAAATACATATAAATGGCATAGTAAGGGCAGCATATGCATTCTTATCAAATGTAAGGGTAGCCTTCAGGCACATGGACAAGGAAATGTTCAGAAATATTTATGCAACCTATGTGAGGCCAAAACTCGAATATGCAGCCCCCTTTTGGAATCCGCACTTGAAAAAGCACATAGCTAAGCTTGAAAAAGTTCAAAGACATGCCACGAAACTGGTGCCAGAAATACGCAATCTCAGTTATGATGAGAGGCTGAGGGAATTAGACTTACCATCACTCGAAGCTAGAAGAGTGAGGGGGGATATGGTGACAGTCTTTAAATTCCTTCATGGTTATGATAGAGTGGATAGGGATCGATATTTTGATATGGCTGGCTCTAGAACTAGAGGTCATAGTTTGAAGCTTCGTAAGAAAACTTCTTTGCAGGATGTAAGGAAATACTTTTTCAGTGTAAGAGTAGTTGATAATTGGAATTCGCTAAGCGAGGAGGTAGTTAATGCTATCTCAATCAATAGTTTTAAGGACAGGTATGATAAGTATCACTAAGTATAAAATGGAACCGATGAGGAGACGGGAAGATACGAGCTTTGGGCTCTTTCCCGTAAACACAATTAGGTAATCACAATTAGGTAATCACACACACACACACATACACATTCATATGCACATGCCTCATTCCCACTTGTAAGGGGGGTGGCCGAGCCATGAAATGCGCATTCGCCACGATCCACATACACCTCAACCACTCCTCTCAGCTCCTTGGGGATAAAGGGTTGCCACGTCTCCACCCCTTCCTCCCTGCTTGGGTCAGCCACAAGAGTGAATAATAATAATAATAATAATAATAATAATAATAATAATAATAATAATAATAATAATAATAATAATAATAATAATAATAATAATAATAATAATAATAATGTTGTTGTTTTTGTTATTGTTTTTTTGTATTTTTTTGTTATTGTTATTGTTTTTGTTTTTGTTTTTGTTTTTGTTGTTATTGTTATTGTTATTGTAAATGTTTTTGTCATTGTTTTTGTTTTTGTTTTTGTTTTTGTGTTTGTGTGTGTGTTTGTGTGTTTGTTTTTGTGTTTGTTTTTTATTTATTTTTGTTTGTTTTTGTATTTTTGTTTTTGTATTTTTGTTTTTGTATTTTTGTTTATTTTTGTTTTTTATTTTTGTTTTATTTTGTTTTATTTTTTTTGGTTTTGTATTTTTGGTTTTGTTTTATTTATTTATTTATTTATTTTTTTGTTATGGGTTTGGGTTTGGTTTTTGTTTTTGTTTTAGTTTTTTGTTTTTTTGTATTTATTTTTCGTTTTTTTGTTTTTGTTTTTTTTTTCCTTTTTTTTTGTTGTTGTTGTTTTTGTTTTTGATTTTGTTTTTGTATTTGTTTTTGTTTTTGCTGTTGCTATTGCTATTACTTTTGCTTTTGCTTTTTTGGGGGTTGGGTTTGCGTTTGGGTTTGGGTTTGTTTTGTTTTGTTTCGGGTTTTGTTTTGGGTTTTGTTTTTGTTTTGGGTTTTGTTTTGGGTTTTGTTTTTGTTTTGGGTTTTGTTTTTGTTTTTGTTTTTTGCTGCATCCAAGGACTTGACCCAAGTAAGACAACCATGGAGTAGTTCTAGCAGAAGACGAAGAAATAAAAAGCAGATGGGAAACTTATTTTGAAGGATTACTAAATGAAGAGAACCCAAGAGCAGTATTTGAAGAAGGACTTCCAAACAAAGCAGTTACAACAACAGTGACTAGAAGAGAGGTAGAGCGGGCAGTAAGGAAAATAAAAAATGGAAAGGCAGCAGGACCTGATAAGATGCCAGTGGAGGTATGGAAGAGTCTTTGAGAGGAAGGCATAGATATCTTGTGGGACTTAATGCAAAAGATCTTTAGTCAGGAAAAGATGCCAGTGGAGTGTAGAGGATGCCTAATCATCCCAATCTATAAAGGGAAGGGAGACATTTAGGAGTGTAGCAAACTATAGAGGTATAAAGTTGTTAAGTCATGCCATGAAGATATGGGAGAAGATCGTAGATAGGAGACTCAGAGAGGTAACGACAATTGGGGATGAACAGTTTGGCTTCATGCCTGGAAGAGGGACAGGTGGATGCCGTATTTGCCTTGAGACAAATGATGGAAAAGCATCGGGAGAAACAGAAAGGATTGCATATGGTCTTTATTGACCTGGAAAAGGCATATGATCGAGTACCACGTCAAGAGGTGTGGAGGTGTATTAGAGAAAAGATAGTC
>JAXCGZ010017142.1:100000-102500 GCA_037179515.1 Halocaridina rubra | reverse complement strand
CATTAAAGCCTAAAATTTGTTCCTACTTTTATTTAAGAACTTATCAGACACCTGTCTTAATACAGGCACCTGATGCACACATCCTATTCCTCTCTTGAACCCACACTTTTCTTCCCCAATCATTGTCTCAGTATCTCTCCTAATTCTCTCGATTAACATTCTGTCATTTACCTTACCAACTGCTCTCAACAAATTAATTCCTCTAAAGTACTACACTCATTCTTATTCATTTTCCTTTATAAAGTGGAATTATACATGCACTCCTCCAATCAACTGGGACCTTCCCTTTCCTGAAACATACATACAACAACCTAAGCATCCATTCTACTAAAGCCTCCCTGGTACTTTATCTGCTTTTATTCCTCTCAATGCCAAATGTACCTCCTCTTCTGTTATTTTTCTATCGTTTTAATCACCTAACACTGGCAATATCCATTCATTTCCCACAGCCACACTCTCTACCTTCCTATCATCTTCCTCATTAGCAACTCCTTGAAAATCTCAGCCCTTCCCTCTCGCACGTTTACTTTGTCTACTAGCAACTGCCCATCTGCTCATTTTTCCCTCTCCTCCCTGCTAGACTCACTTTTCTGCACTGTTTTCACTTCCCTCCAAAACATAATTTTATTTTTATTCCTTCCAAAATTCTCAGACAAGCATCTACCCTCCTTTACATTCGCTTCTATCTTTGCTTCCATTACCATGCTCTTCGCTAACCTCCTCTTTGCACTATGCATTTCATATGCCTCTACAATATCAATCTGCAACCATACCTCAGATGGCTGCTTCTATTCAGCCCCTACTGCACTCACCTCCTCATTCCACCATTCACTATCTCTCCTTTTACTTCCACCTGTTAAGTCTCCTTCCACACACTACCTCTGCACACATCATAACTTCCTCCTTGAAGCAAATCCATTCTTCTTCCACTCCCTCCCACACTTTCTCTTTCACTACATTCCACACATTCCTCAGACTAGCCTTATACTCACAGTCTTCCTCTTTCTTATTCAGTTTACTCACTTTTAGAACCTCTTTTCCTCTTTCTCTACACTTCTTCCACCCTGCCTCGACTTTCCATTATACGATAATCAGATATTCCACCACTAGCCCCTCTCAGTACATTCACATTCAATACTCTTCCAGTCACCTTACTGTCCACCACAACATAATCCATTAATTAGATGTCAACTGCTCTTCCATAATCAATTCTGACCCATTTATACTTATGCACATCCTTTTTTTTTTTATATATACTACAGTATTAGCAATAAACATCTCCCTCTCAATAGACATATCTATCATTTTCTCACCACTCTCATTCCTACCAGGTAATCCACGCTTTCCAATTACACCATATATTGGCTCATTCTATGCTCTAGCATACAAATCTCCCATCAACACCACATTCACACTCAGTCCTAAGTCTTTCATACACTCGTTCATTTTTCATCCAAAATTCTTCTCTTCCTCACTTCTTTCACTGCCAGGGTCATGTACACTTACAAACGGCCAAACCTCGCATCCCAGTCTTATTTTAGCTACTATTATTTGAGATGATACTTCCTTCTATTCCATCACACACTTGTCTTTTCATTTACCAACAGAGCCACTCCCTCTCTTCCCCGCCCTCTCTCTTTACTCCGGACACCCTACCTACCACACTCCTAAATGTCACCTCACCATTCCCTATATCTTACTTACACTCAATGAAAGGACATCCATTTTTCTCTACACAAACATACTCCCTATCTCCTCCCTCTTGTTTTCATTTACACCAAAGCCACGTAATAATAACAACAACAACAACAACAAAAGCAACGAAGAAGAAGAAGAAGAAGAAGAAGAAGAAGAAGAAGAAGAAGAAGAAGAAGAAGAAGAAGAAGAAGAAGAAGATGAAGATGAAGATGAAGATGAAGGAGGAGAAGGAGGAGGAGGAGGAGAAGCAGAAGGAGAAGGAGAAGGAGAAGAAGGAGAAGAAGGAGAAGAAGGAGGAGAAGAAGAAGAAGAAGGAGGAGGAGGAGAAGAAGAAGAAGAAGAAGAAGAAGAAGAAGAAGAAGAAGAAGAAGAAGGAGAAGAAGAAGGAGGAGAAGAAGAAGAAGAAGAAGAAGAAGGAGGAGAAGAAGAAGAAGAAGAAGAAGAAGAAGAAGAAGAAGAAGAAGAAGAAGAAGAAGAAGAAGAAGAAGAAGAAGAAGAAGAAGAAGAAGAAGAAGAAGAAGAAGAAGGAGGAGAAGAAGAAGAAGAAGAAGAAGAAGAAGAAGAAGAAGAAGAAGAAGAAGAAGAAGAAGAAGAAGAAGAAGAAGGAGGCGAAGAAGAAGAAGAAGGAGAAGAAGAAGAAGAAGAAGAAGAATGAGGAGAAGAAGAAGAAGAAGAAGGAGGAGAAGAAGAAGAAGAAGAAGAAGAAGAAGGAGAAGAAGAAGAAGAAGGAGAAGAAGAAGAAGAAGAAGAAGGAGAAGAAGAAGAAGAAGAAGAATGAGGAGAAGAAGAAGAAGAAGAAGAA
>JAXCGZ010017142.1:87500-92500 GCA_037179515.1 Halocaridina rubra | reverse complement strand
CATCGGGGCGTTAAGAAGGGCATCCAGCTTTAACTCAAACTCTAACCTGCCTGTGTCCACCCCCATTCGAATGGGGATTAAAAGCGAAACACAACATATTAAAAAAAAATCAACTAAAAGATAGTCTACAATTGTGTATTTCAGAAAAAAAATCGAGATTAATCCACCATTTAGGAAGAATTAAAATTATACGACAAATAATAATACGTAAATATGCAACTTATAGAACTGTTAAACTTAAAAATCCTAATAAAATGTCTCCACAGTCTGTTGTTATTTACTAGACTGTAAATTTGATAAAATTCGTTAAGATAAGAACAGGTTATCTATTCACCCAACCACCTTTAAAGCCTTTTTATGAATCTCAAATGCGTAAATGTTGCTGAAGACCACGTGTGTGCTCTCGTGTTAGGTAAAAACCGTTTGTTCTACTTACCAATACACAATAAAACTCTCGTCTTGCCAAACAGTAGATTCTTCTGTTACACACAATAACAATCTCGTCCCCTGAATTGCCGAACTGTGTTACAAACTGATACAGCTCAGCTGAAATGGAATTATAATGTTCCGGTTTTACGTCACGGACTCCCTTATCAACCAAGGGCTAGGACGGTTGCCTTCTTGAGAAGGACTTGTTTTGGCAGATGTAATCCTTACGCTGAGTGCATGCCTTTGCTAACATCAGACCGTGGCGGGGCGCGAACCCTCGACCTGACGCCTCAGAGTCGGAGACGCTACCGACTGAGCCACGGCGACTACCTGAAATGGAATTATAATGGAAGCTTAAATAAGATATAGCCAAAAAAAAAAAAAATCTTAAATAAAATACGCGAATAGTTCGACGAGAATGGAAAAACATAACAAACAAAATAGATAATATTTTCGTAGGTAGATTTAACAGAGCAAGACAGGCACAGCACGTATCTTATTGTATTCACTACTGGGGGATCGCGTCAACTCTATTCGGTGCCGGTAGATACCCATTAAAAAAAAAAGAAAGATAGTTACTGTAAAGAATGATTATTATCAACAACTTTTCTAGAGTTCATATAAAGTCGCTGCTTCTTCTTAGCCTCCTAGAGTTGGCTTTGAATGAGAGTTTACGACAGTGTGTCCCTCTCGACATCAACAGGGGACGTGTCCTAGGCACACTTTCTCAAGGATTAATTGTCGGATTGATCCCACTTACAGGCTAAAAAGCCTACTTGGAGTGGAAAATGAAACATTTAACTTCATACTCTATTATACGGTTTTTTCATCTTTACATGATCCCATTTACCTAATATTTCACCACTATATACATACCCAGCTTCTTCTAAAGCGTCTCTATGCAATACAGATGGATATTCCACACTATCTGTGACGTTATATGTTGCTTTGAACAGCTGGTCATCCGGGCAACCATCGATGGACAGAGGGAGTCGTTCATTTTGACCAACTGAGTAATAGAATTTGCCCAACACCAGCCACATGTTCATTGCGAAGGCCATTAAGAAGCACTTCTTGCACCCTGCAAGACACGACTACTACTACTACTACTACTACTACTACTACTACTACTACTACTACTACTACTACTACATATAATAATAATAATAATAATAATAATAATAATAATAATAATAATAATAATAATAATAATAATAATAATAATAATAATAATAATAATAATAACACTACTACTACTACTACTACTACTACTACTACTACTACTACTACTACTACTACTAATAATAATAATAATAATAATAATAATAATAGCAATAGCAATAGCAATAGCAATAGCAATAGCAATAACAATAACAATAACAATAACAATAACAATAACAATAATAATAATAATAATAACAATAATTACAATAATAACAATAATAACAATAAAAACAATAAAGACAATAATAATAATAATAAAAAACAATAATAATAATAAAAACAATAATAATAATAAAAACAATAATAATAATTATTTTAGAATAATTATAATGATAATGCTAATAATAATGATAATAATAATTGTAATAATAATAGTAATAATAAGAGAGAGGTTGTATTCCATCTCATAATACCTTTATAATGAGGATAAAATTCATCACTAAAATCCATATTCATATTTGGCTAATTTCCTAAATATGAATTTATTGATTTGACTATTCCAATGCCAAACTTGTTAGAGTTATACATGTGTGTATTCATTTCACTCCATCTGAGTTGCTTACTTTAACAACTGGATTTTTTCACCATGATTAGCGATTTCCCAGACCTGAGATAACCCTCCTAAATCTATTGTTACTTTTATGACCACTACCAACACCCAAATAAACCTCATTAGGGTTTGCAAAACATCGGTGTACACCACTGCGGAGAGAAAAAGAGTGGTGTTCATGAATCCCCATGTACAGTTATCTGAATAAATAAAAAAAAATAAAAAAATCCAGTACACAAGAGCTTTGTAAAACTGAAGTCCACGGCTTAGTGTGCACACCAATAGAGGTTTTTTTTTTTTTTTTTTTTTTTTTTTTTTTTTTTTTTTTACAGCCACAGAGTTTCTGAGGGAAGATTGCATTACCAAATTGGTCTTAAAGGAGCGTGAAAAGAACCTTTTGGTGAAGCTAACTTGCTGAAAAAGAATAAAAAACACACATTAATCAGTGTTAACGGTCGCCAACGGAGTAAACGGGTGTCCCTGTTTACAGGAGAGTTGATTTTTCACTAGGCCACAAACAACGACTAAATCAGCGATCCAAGACCAAGTACTGAAGACTTAAACTTACTGCCATTATCTGCAAAGTGTGGATACTCTCAGCTCGCTAACTCCAGTAAAGTCTTCTAAAATATCATTAGATTATACACATATGTCTGTTCACTAGCCCTCTAGCGGCGTAACAGTAACTCTTGTCATGACATAAATATTTTATTCTTAGAAGTGCATGCAAGGGTTTACTCTAGGGGAAGGTGGTGGTGATGATGGTAGTTACAGAATAGTAACATTATCATGTTATTTTATAAGTTTTATCAGAAAAAGAATAATTCTATGAGTGCCTATAGGAGTATCTTGACTCTATTTATGATTACTATGGTCTGCAATTATGAAACAAGAATACCTCATTAGCGCTCCCCTGCGTGTCGTAAAAGTCGACTAGTTGGGGGTATAGCGACAGCACTGGGAATCTCCTCCTTTGCTTATTTCGGATCTCGTAAAGAGAAATAACCCCACAACCCCATGTAAAGTTGAATAACCCCGTAATCAAACTTGTAAAGTTAAATAACCCCGTAATTAAACTTATAAAGTTGAATAACCTAACCTAACCAAATATAACGTAACCAAATATGAGCAAAAACGACTTATAATACTTTGTAAACACAAATAGCCCCTCTAACTGCCTTGTAAGTATTACTAACCTCAAGACTTGTCTTGAAAATATAAATAACCCTAAAAGACCCTGGGGTTATTTTTCTTTACAAGATCCCATTTGTCTCCCCCCCCCAGAGTCAACTTTTTGCTGCGATTCAGGAACTCCATTATAAAGGCAAATATGGCTTTTGCAAAAACAAACATTTCCACACAATATTCATGTCTACATCACTAGTATCACTCCAAGCTCAATGTATTAGACGGCATAAAATAATTCTTAACAAAGTACTTGTACTAAGTAAACATAATAATGGCTTTGTTTGTCTATGTGTTTGTTTGCTTCCAGGATGTGAAGGGAACCGACACCTTGTATCAAAGTTGTTTTGGACATGAATGACCAAAATGTCATATATCAGAATTCTTTTCATTCTCATGATAAGAATGTTATTAAGTAATTAGAAGGTTAATTTCCAACGTGTTTATACAATAAAGATAAATATTGTCTCGGTAGGCACTGCTTGTATGAAGAAAGCAAGCAGTCCAGTGTGTATATACTTAAAAAAAAAGAAACTGTCGGTCGATACACTCCATGAAAAGAAAAGGAAAACTTATTCATGCACAATGTTCTCCCTCTTACAATATATAATATTTTTTTTTTTTTGCTAAGCACAAATACCAATGATAAAGTTTGTAACTCATAACTAAAAAACAATAACTGACTTTTTTTTATGAGTGTGACACCGGGACAGGCAAAAACTGTCCTCATCAATAAAGGTCCGGGCATGAGAAAATACCAAGACGAAGGAAAAGAAAAAGTTAAGGACAAGGCAGAGCTGCGGTAATGTCACACAAAGAAAAACGACAGACAGAAAAAACAGTCAAAGTATAGAGGACCCAGAGATATGGAGGACTAGGCCCTGAGATGACGAAAGGTCTGCTTTTTGAAGGATGATAGGTCATAAGAAATAGGAAAGACAGAAGGAGGAAGAGAGTTCCACAGTCTGGAGGTAGATTGGAAGAAGCAGTCGCTGCACCGACCAATCCGCGAGCTACAAATCTCCACATAGTACCTGTAAGATGAGGCCGCTTGGCGAGTGTTACGCGGCCTCGGCAGTGGGGGAGGGATGCAACTCACCAACTCATCAGAGCAGCGATGGAAGTAGTATCGATAGAAAAGAGAAAGGGAAGATACCTTACGGCGAAGAGAGAATGAATCCAGATTAGAAGTAAGAGAAGGATCATTAATGAGCCTGACCGCCTAAGATTCAACCCTATCAAGAGATAAGTATAAGAAGAAGCACCCCAGATGTGTGAGCTGTATTCTAAGCAGGGGCGGCTTAACACCAATGATCAAGAACAATACTAAACTACCAAAACAACATAGTGTAATGCAATTTAGTGAAAGTATTTTAAAAGTTGTGGAGTACTTAACTTTGGAATTCTCCATTAAATATGAGTAATCCAAAGTGGACGCTGGATAACTTAAACGCGAATAAAGGAGGTCTACTGTATAATGTATGTTGCCGTGGCAAAGCAGTAGCGTCTGCGACTTTAAGGCGTAAGGTCGAGAGTTCTCGGCCCCCCACTGTCTGAAGTTAGCCTGGCCTGGCACTCAGGGCCTGCTATTACCAAGCCTTAGCAAGAAAGC
>JAXCGZ010017142.1:75000-82500 GCA_037179515.1 Halocaridina rubra | reverse complement strand
TCTGGAATATTATTCCAGAGTGTTGGCCCTTTGATAGTGATTATCTCTGAACCTGCTTCTGTGTTTGTTCTGTGAATAAAGAGCTCACTGCTTTGTCTTGTGTTGGTTCCCCTTATATCCCTGACTGTTTTTAAAACAAATAGCCAGCTAGGATAATGATGGTCCAAAATTTTGAATACAAAAATATAAATAGCATAAGCGACCTTATTTTCTGCCCTCAGCCACCCAAGTTTATTGAGAGCTGGTGTGATGTGGTCATATTTTCTTATTCCTCCCAGGGCAACTCGAGCTGCAAAATTAATAAGCTTCTGTATTCTGTTTATCTGAGTCTTAGTGGTAGCTCCCCAAACAGCTGTGCAGTAATTAATGTGACTTAGGGCTAGAGATTCAACAACAGTTATTCGGGTGGTAGTCTCAAAATTGTCTTTTATATGTGATAAGTACATTAATGCTCCTGTAACCTTTTTGCATACTTTATCTATGTGGGAATCAAACAACATGTGGTTATCAAAGTGAATTCCTAGGTTTTTGACTGTTGACTTTTAACTTGTTCCAAAGCTTTTATTATAGAAAATGCTTGGTAGAATTATGTTTCAGAGTCTGGATTTTCAAATTCACATTGTGTAGAAAGAATAAATGATACATCACGTGCTTATAGACACCAGACGAAAACATTTCAAATGAAACATTACTAATTATTTTGTCCTGACTCTGAGAAGTAGAATAATTGGGAACGTTTGTTTTGTTATATAACGACGCGTCATATCATCCACGTTTTTTTCCATATTATATATCTAACTTTACTCTCTTTAAATATAAAGTGTCCACAGCTTTTCAATTAAACGTTTCACCAAAAAATTAAACAATGCACATGTAGAAAGTAAACAAAGCATTTGTAAGTCAAGTATTTATTGCTGGTCACGTGATGTGTTGCACTGTTTCATAACTTCAGAGACATGATCGTTATTCAGTAGTGTATATATATATATATATATATATATATATATATATATATATATATATATATATATATATATATATATATATATATATATATATATATATACATACTTATGTATATATATATATATATATATATATATATATATATATATATATATATATATATATATATACATATATATATATATATATATATATATATATATATATATATATATATATATATATATATATATATATAATCTAAGCAATATTTATTTCTTTATTTCAATTAGTAATTTACTTAACTAAGTTGATGGTGTCATAATCTTTAATAAGTACTTTCTAATATGATGAGACTACTACTTCTAAAAGCCTGGAATTATTAATCAAGCTTCTTCAGAACTCTTCAAGTAACTATCATTGTTTTATAGAATAAATTATATTATAAATAGATTTTCATAATGATCTGGAGAACTGCATCAAGATACTGTAGAGAAAAAAACCTCGAGATTTCACCTATGGAGCAACACACAGAGAGGGCTTGGTTGATGCGTAGCCTTCCCAGATGGTGTACAGTCCAGTTCCTGAGAATCTGTAGTAACTTTTGATGTAAGGAGCTTCAGGCTCATTTGGTCCCCATTGAGCTTGAGGGATAGTATTGCCCCAATTATCATACCAGACGTTAACTGTTGTATCCAGCTCAACTCCTACCCAAGCTGAAGAGGTACCACCCCACTGCAAAAGAAGCTTCAGTCTCTCTGGATCTTGCTCGTAGGCTATGGTTCCACTGGCATTTTGGCACATAGCTTCGCCCTGAAGCCAGGTGTTAGAAACGGCCGCCAAGTTGACAAAGAAGTAGTTACCTATGGCCCCAAAGGTTTTCCAGGCATTCGACACAGTTGTTGGGGTTTCATCTGGATTCAAGTAGGTGTATATTCGGCATGTATTGTCGTCAACATTAAAGGCAAACACCCAGCAAGTGTGGACCTGAAGGCACATATTGCCACACCTGAAAAATTGGGTGCAGAAAGCAAATGAGAAGCACTGCAATTTCATTGTCAGTGCACTTTGAAACTATGCAAGACTATTCTGAATATTATGAGAGATTTGGAAGAATATTCTGAATGCTATCAGATCACTGGAAATAATATCTTGAATGTTATGAGCTTATTGGAAGAATATTCTGAATGTTATGAGATCACTTGAAGAAAATCCTGAATGTACAAAATTGCAGTATTATACGAGTGTGTGTTTAAGTTTCGTGTGTCACTGTAAATCCACATCATGGGGGTGGATGCAGTCATGGTTAGTATATTGCTTTATATTGTATAACACAAGATTAAGGACCAAGAAAACGAAGTAGAATTATATGAATGAAAAAAAAAACACATAAAGGTGTGGGAGGATTGATAAGAGGCAAATACGTGCAGAACAAGAAGTAAGATGGAGAGCAAACACGTGCAGAACAAGAGGATCAAAGAACATGGAGAGCAAACACGTGCAGAACAAGAAAGAAGATCAATGAACATGGAGAGCATAATATTGTATGCATTGCTATTTTATATTAAAGATGACATAGTCTCGTGTCTACATATAATGATGAGGCAACCTTAGCTAATCTACAAGAGTAACACGTGTAAACCGTAATGTTGTTTGTGATATTATGTGTCACCATTAATCCCTATTCGAATTGGGATGGGGACAAACAGGTTGGAGCTGGGGAATTTAAGAAATACCAGAAAAAAAGTTGTTGTTGTTCCGATTTTACGTCACGGACTCTCTTTTCTACAGTAATAATATAGCTCGGAGTTTAATTTCTCACTATTAATTCCCATTCGAATGGAGACGGGGACACACAGATGGGAGCTAGGGATTGAAGGAAATACACAAAACAGGTAAAAACAGTAAAATGCTGTTTGGAGTTTAATATTTCATAAATAATCCCCACTCAAATGGGGGCGGATACTGGCAGGTTGGAGCCGGGAAATTCGGTCAAGAACGAGTAATAAGTAAAACTAATACGGTATATGTTATGAAGACTCACTGCCCAAATAGACTTGAGGAAGACGAAATGAGAGTACACTAGTGGGAACAATACACTAATACATGTAGAAAACTGTTTAACGGATCAGGTAAAGAATAGAGACCCCAATGCATTAAACACCCAGTAAATTATCAAGTTTGGTAATAAGATTATTATTATTATTTTCAAATACTCTCCCTTCCTCGTCGGGAATCAAATCTGCGAACTCTAGTTTAGAGGAACACAGTATAGTCCACTAGACCACAGAGGCTGTAAAAGAGGGAGAACTGGAGCATTTTTACTAATGTTACTCAGGCTGAAGGACGCCTTTGCGACCATTGATCTTCGTTTTACCTCTCTCCCCAACCCACCAGTGGCCAACGAACACATTTAATTTTCCTCCTCAATATCCAAGGCTAGCTAGATGAAACAAATGTAATGCAATTGAGAACTTTAAAGTGTCTTTAAATAAGAAAACATTTAAAAAAGCATAACTGCATTACATTTTTATTATTATTATTATTATTATTATTATTATTATTATTATTATTATTATTATTATTATTATTATTATTATTATTATTATTATTATTATTATTATTATCATCATCATCATCATCATCATCATCATCATCATCATCATCATCATCATCATCATCACCATCACCATCACCATCACCATCACCATCACCATCACCATCACCATCACCATCACCATCACTATCACTATCACTATTGCTATTATTATTATTATTATTATTATTATTATTATTATTATTATTATTATTATTATTATTATTATTATTATTATTATTATTATTATTATTATTATTATTATTATCATTATTATTATTTTAAGTTAGGTTAGGCTGGGTTGGTTTAGGTTAATGCCAAACCTAAAAATATATGAGGTTATTTAATGTACTGGGGGTCACTATTCTTTACCATGATATCGTTTAATAACTATAGTTCGTACCTTGTAGCAGTGAACTGGGGATATTCCACATGGTTCCCATTGACTGTGTAACCGATCTGGTTCTCATATATCCTGGTAAATATAATTTCCTTTGACTTTCCATAATTTGAAAAAACAAAAACCACTATCAAGAGTGGAAGGAGAATTGGCTCCAATCGCATCTTTCAAAGTCTCCTGCAAGAGAAATAGAATATTATGAATAAGGCCTGTCTTCATAGTTTCATTAAGATGGCATAGCTCCCTGATCTCAATAAAGTGATTGATTAATTTATTGTACACTACAGCGTTGTTAGAGACGAAAGCCACATGCCAATTAAATGCACACTTTGAACATAAGGACCATTTTTTAATCCAAGTCTTGCCACACAGCGCGTAAATGATGTGGTAACAGCCGAATATATAAGAGACAATTATAACATCACATGATCACAGCTTGTACATCCTCATCCATCTCATCAGTAGTTTGTGGTAAAAAAAAATACAAGTAAGAGGAGACTCTTTGTTCCCCTATCCCTTTTAGATGCATCTTACGACACACACACAAAGCTCGTAGGGGTCTCTCCCGTAAGCATAATATGATAATTACATGCTACGAAAATGGTGCCAGAAATACGCAATCTCAGTAATGAGGATAGGCTGAGGGAATTAGACTTACCATCACTTGAAGCTAGAAAAATGAGAGGGATATGGTGACGGCTTTTAAATTCCTTCATGGTTTAAACAAAGTGGAGAGGGAACGATATATTGATATGGCTTGCTTTAGAACTAGAGGTCATAGTTTGAAGCTTCGTATGAAAATTTCTTTTCAGGATGTAAGGAAGTACTTTATTACTGTAAGAGTAGTTGATGATTGGAATTCGCTATGCGAAGAGGTAGTTAATGCTAACTCAATTCATGGTTTTAAGGACAAATATGATAAGTATCATTGAGCATAAAAATGGAACCGATCAGGAGACGGGGAGTTACGAGCATAGGACTCTATCCCGTAAGTGTAATTAGGTAATTACAATTAGGTAATTACACAGATAATCCAGGTTTAGCAGTCTTTCTCGTTCAACACCAAAGAGCATGTGAATAATACAACTACTAAAATTACATAGAATTGTGTATTACATAAATGATAAAAACGTATTTAATTCCATGTAATTTTCAAATGTTTTCATCTACATGTATTTATTGCCTTTGCTGTAATAAGGTTCGCAACTGTAAGGTATTACGGTGGCACTATTGTGGGAGTCACAGTCAGGAAAGATAACAACCGTAACAAAACCCAAGACAATTTTATTCGGCGTATTGTACGTATTAAACCCCATTCTAGTGAGGTTGGACACAGACAGGCTGGATCTGGGGAATTTAGGCTGGATACAGCTTCATGATACCCTGTACTTTCAAGAATCTTTCGTCAAGTATTTTGCTAGAAGAAGAATGCATTCAGAGGGGACTAGATAGCTAAGTCACAGCTCCCCTTTCCCGTTAAGTCTCCTCCTACGGGAACCAGAAAATATAATAATAGTAATAATAATAATAATAATGATAATAATAATAATAATAATAATAATAATAATAATAATAATAATAATAATAATAATGATAATGATAATGATGATGATGATGATGATGATAATAATAATAATAATAATAATAATAATAATAATAATAATAATAATAATAATAATATTAATTTATACTACTACTACTACTACTACTACTACTACTACTACTACTACTACTACTACTACTACTACTACTAATAATAATAATAATAATAATAATAATAATAATAATAATAATAATAACTTTCCAGTTCGATTCCATATTTTGCTAGTCAGCAGGATGGTCACAATTGTACAAAAGGATATGAGGCGGTAGAATGTTATCCTATTAGCTCTGCAGCAAGAAAAAATAAGTTTCTTGGAGGAAGGAATTGTCAGTCCCTCAATTCCCTATCACTTTTAGTTGGCCCTTACCCAACATAGGGAAGATATGATGTACACCTCCCCATAAGTAAGGATTTATGCTTTTAAATTAGAATTAAGGGTGGTTTACACGGTCAAACGGTTCGTCGAACGCGGTTCGACAGACAAGCGTTTGAAGTAATGTTCGAAGGTGTGAATGGGGTATTTGGTTGTCGAACACGTTCCGTGTTCGACAACCAAATACCCCATTCACACGTTCGAACATCACTTCAAACACTTGTCTGTCGAACCGCGTTCGACAAACCGTTTGATCGTGTAAATCCCCCTTTATATGAAGAAATATACACAGGGTGTATTCATACTTACGGGGATAGGTACCAACACTTGAGAGTACCCAAACTCACCAGGGTCAAGGGTTTCTCTGCTAAGTCTAGCCACTGGCACTGATGGTATTAACCTCACACTTCGTGGCTGCTTCAAGACTTCTTTATTACCCTCGCAGGTAGGTACGTAGCTGCCAAACGCGCATTGCAATTATTTGTCATGGTTACTTTTTGTTATGGTGAATCCCTTGAGATTGTACATAGGGACCAATGTGCACCAAATATCCAAATAACAGGTACACAATTACATGCTTTACGATGCACAACGGAGTCTAACGCATACCTAATTCATACTTAATGTGTGCGTGTGTTTTTACCAATATCTATTTACGTCCTCATGTTAGTAGACAACTATTCGTAAATAATTAAATATTGGTACATAGGTAAAAATAAAAAATAATCCCGAGATACACGGGGTAGAAGAGTGTGGCAGGACACACCAGAAGTATTGACATGTTTGTGTAATTAAATCGCCAAAAAAATTTATTCACAATATACTTTATTATTTTAACAACTTAATCCAGGACATAATTAAGTCTAGTGACTAAATATGCAATTAATATACAAGACATAGACACATACAAGAATATTTAACTACAGTAATATGTATGTATGTATATATACATATATATACATATATATATATATATATATATATATATATATATATATATATATATATATATATATATATATATATATATATATATATATATATATATATATATATATATAGAGAGAGAGAGAGAGAGAGAGAGAGAGAGACATTATAATGGGTTTCTTTATTCATTTAACAAAAGTGGCGCTATTTTTTTTTTATTTCATTTCAACTGAATCATTAAGAAACGGAACATTTTGATATGAAATGACAAAGTGAGGAAAAAGATGTAAGAAATACATCCAGAGACACAATTAGGCACTCTGAATTGACCTTTGACCCCACTATACAATTTTCTCATTTCTTTTAATATATCCCAGTTAAACAACACATATGAGAATATTCCGAATTACTGCTCGTGATGTACTCACACATATAAATAATTTTATTTTTACAACTAAGATATCTATTTATATATATCACAACCACTGTGAGTAGAACACTTGCAAAAAACAAAGAATAAAAAGAAATTAGTCACTAAATTCAATATCTACTGTTGAAACTAATTCTTAAATTGTTATGCAAATAATGTAAAATATCTAAGCCAATAATACATTATCTTTCAACTTATGTAATACACGTAACAACTTCAACACTAC
>JAXCGZ010017142.1:42500-60000 GCA_037179515.1 Halocaridina rubra | reverse complement strand
TTAAAATTCAGTAATTACATACTGTTCGCGAAGTATGCTTTCTGCAGCATATCTAAAAGGTTTTTTTAATATCTATCTCGAAGGTATATATATATATATATATATATATTCGCATAATCCAGCGGGGTGGCCACAATTGTAATGAAAATAAAAAAAAAAGGGCGACGGGACTTCATCATATCCAGTCACTTCTTCCTTATATACTGTCATGAGATTGCTAGCCAATCGCTCCTCTATCCCTATTGGTCGTCTCTTACGCTACTAAGGATATACTACTACTACCAATATTATTACTACTAATACAGCTGCTACTACTACTCATAATAATAATAATAATAATAATAATAATAATAATAATAATAATAATAATAATAATAATAATAATAACAATAATAATGATAATAATAATAATGATAATAATGATAATAATAATAATAATAATAATAATAATAATAATAATAATAATAATAATAATAATAATAATAATAATAATAATAATAGTAATAATAATCATAACAAAAATAGTAATAATAATAATAATAATAATAATAATAATAATAATAATAATAATAATAATAATAATAATAATAATAATAATAATAATAATAATAATAATAATAATAATCAACAACGACAGAATACATAATAATAAATTAATCATAAATCACATCTCTATAATGCTATAGACTAAAGCATATTTACACCAATATTAATTTAATCTTTTAATTTTCTGTTATTTGCAGTATTTAGAACTGCGCTACCAGTCACCATTACTGAAGAAACTGGGTTCATTGACATTAATATTCAACACTTTCATGTATTTGGGCATATGCCTTTACGCCCCCTCGCTGGCCGTCAGTTCTATCATGGGCATTCCTACCACACTATCATTGATAATACTGGGTGTCGTCTGTGCTATCTATATATCATTGGTAAATATATTTCTCTTTGTATTTATTTATTTATCTATATATTAATTTGTTTATCTTTATTTTCTTATCTTATTGGGGACCATTCACTTTGATTAATTTTCGTTTTGTATTGGTTTTATTAATAGAGCAAGGTAGTGTCCTTCAAAACTCTGGTAGCTTCGGGAGAAGTTTTATTTTCTGCTCCCTCAAGACCTATTTGGTAGTGTAAACTTTCTTCAGGAACTCTGTGTCTGCACAAAAAAGAGTTTTGTCTCTATGCTCATATACATCAAGACCTCGGTTTGTGTGCACACTAAGCCATGGACTTCTGTTTTACAAAGCTCTTGTGTATTGGATTCATGAACACCACTCTTTTTCTCTCCGCAGGGTGGAGTACGAGCAGTGGTGTACACCGATGTTTTACAAACCCTAATGATGTTTTTTGGCGTGTTGGTAGTGGTCATAAAAGTAACAATAGATTTAGGAGGGTTATCTCAGGTCTGGGAAATCGCTAATCAGGGTGAAAGAATCCAGTTCTTGAAGTAAGTATTGCAAAAAGGCATGAAATAATAGATACATGTTGAACTCCGTCAAGTATGATTCTGGAATATCCAGAGTAATTAATTTATCTTTAAGAAATCCACTAAATATGAATATGGACTTTAAGGGCAATAACTTCTTATCATCAGAAACTTGTATATTTAGGTACTAAAGAGCAGAGATTAAAAAATGGCGATAATGATGAAAATAATGAGAATTATAGTGATTTCTTGTGTTTCAGTATGGACCCAAGTCCACTGGTGAGACATAGCTTTTGGAATGTTCAAATATTAGGGATGTACTTTATGATCTATTCTGCAGGAGTTTCCCAGGCTCAGTTTCAGAGACTAGTCTCAGTCAGATCTTTGAGGATATCTCAGGGGTAAGTTTCCATTTACTTTTTTATGTATCACTTTTAATCCCCATTATGGAGGTGGATATAGATAGGTTGGAGCATGAGACCTAAGATTGCATGTCTTTCCTAAATCCCTGCGTGTGGGCTCACTCCCCAAGTCGAGTGCTTTACCCATTGAGCTACCGAGGTCTTTTCTATCTCTGGGATAAGTTGTATGAGAATATGATTGAAATATTGAATGGCCCTTTAAACTCAACAGTAATGTCATTTTAAATATATGTTTATATGTAATTGCAGTTCTTCCAAGCTTTCTGATAATCTGTAATCATTTACAGGTTTCCAAAGTATCTGAGAAGCTTCTAAAGAGATTTTAGTCAAGTTATATTGTTTGGCTGGAAATTTTTTTTTTAGAGTATATGTATGCTTTTTTCTTTTGTCTTTGTTTTGCTGTAATCATATCCATGTTGTTTGATTGATATTCCAGCATTTTTTTTTCACAGTTTAAAAACTTGTCTTTGATGGAAATTATTTCCAGACTATCTTAGCAGACTCTAAAGATGTCTTTCCAGTTTATGCTTGAATTATTTTGGTATTGTACAAGAGATTTTCTTAGTCTATTTCTTACCATAGCCTAGTGGTCGCTTTCCTTGTTGGCTTGTCTGTTCTGTGGTCAATGTTCTACCTGTCTGGATTAGTGGCCTACGCGGCATATGCTGACTGTGACCCTTTTTTGAGTGGCAGATTAGAAAAAGCCGATCAGATTATACCATATATGGTTGGAGATAAACTGTCTCATATCACTGGGATGGCAGGACTGTTTGTGGCTGCTGTTGCTGGTGCTGTTTTGAGGTAAGTAGTTTATGCAGCATGCTATATTTTGGTAAATTAATGTTTTATTTTTGTAAAATAATATTTATGTATATTGCAAGAGCCATAATCCCCCTTATACTGGGAATGGCTGAGTCAAAGCAAAAATTTTACTCAGTGGGAGGAAGATTCAAAGGAAAGGGATTCTCAGTCCCCTCACTCTGCCTCATTCAGTTGACTCTTCCGACACGCAGGGGAATATGGAAGAGGTATTCTTGCCCCTCTTCAGGTCTGGACTGAAATTATCATTGGTCAAAATCTCCCAAGGACAAGACCTCCAAAGTAAAAAAAAATAATAACCCTCAATTAAAATCCAAATTAAGTATAGTTGTTGTTAGATATTAGTTATTGCCAGTGTTTTTGTGTTCATTTATGCTTTTCATGGTGTTGCATCATTGAGTTTCAGGCAGTATAATATTTGATTAGTTATTCTGTTTGCTTAGGTCATTAGGTTGAGTAGTGACCATGAGTAGTGTAGTGGTGATATGGTAATGGGAATGGGGGGGGGAGTAGCACTGAGAAGTCGTGCGTCGAGGCGTTTTCTTGTTTGCGCTTGTTTATTGAGTTACTCGGGTCGGTTTTCTTGTTCATAGCGGACTGTATTTCTTAGTGCACAGCTTCTTTCATATTCTGTACCAGTTGCCTGGGTGAGTAGGGAATTTTCTGTCCATTTTTTTTATTATTATACAACAAGTTATATAGGCCACTGAATGTCTTGGCAGCGAAGTGTAAATTTGGTATCGAGATGCTGAAAACATATGATGAGAAGGGAAATATTGTTGCTTGGTTAAAGAAGGCATCAAATGCACAAAATGGGGCTTGATAGAACACTTTTGTGAAAAGAAAGATTGATCCTACAGTTACGAAGGATGAAATTCGGCAAGTGGTAAAAAGCTATATCCAGTATCAATTAATAGACCCTGCACTATGATCACATAAGACGGGGGAAATTAGAGTGGGGAAGGATTGGAAGAGACTTGCGAATGATGTAGCTCGTTATCAGAAAGGGAGATATTTATCTGTGTTAGATTGTAGTCCTGGTCAATTCGCAATCTGGAGAGAGTTGAGGACAAAGACTTCAGATGAGATTGCAATCGTGCTGAATGAGGTCTTTATAGTGAGGGTCCTGTCCATGAGGTATTGATGGAAAACAGCATTTCTTTCTGGTACCAGGCTGTGAAGGACATGTTGGATAAATGAAGTATAATTCACTTCTTCAGAGCAGCTTATCAACTTAGTGGAAATGGGATTGTGGAGAGGAACCATCGAACCATCAATTTACAATAGGCATAAATAATATTATATCAATAAACTTTTCTCTGAATATGTGTAAATGAGTAAGAGATATAGTAAAAACAATTAAAATTTCCATAGCTCGCTCTCGTCCCAAGCTAGTAGCATGGTTGTTCTTCTATGGCAAGATTTCCTCAACGACTGGTGGATCTTCGCTACAGTCTCTCCTGAAACGTCCACAAGAATAACAAAGATATTGTGTAAGTGAGAAATAAGGGACCTGTTTGAAAATAAAAATTATAGATTTTGGAACCTCATTTAGCCATGTGTGTCTAATGTTTGAAATGAATGTCAACAAACACCTTTGACTGTCCGTGGCTTTTTAGGATTTGGATGTGTTTTTGTCAAGTGTTTCTATTCTTGCTTGGATTTAAAATACATTTCGTTAGGGGTAAGTTTGATTGGTTTTATGTATGCAGACATGCAATGTAGTGGATAAATAAATGCATATTAGCTACGAAATTGTTGCTTTCAAATGCTTGAGGGCGCTCTCGCCATTAAGTTCTCTCCTTTGCTTACCAGGATGAATGGAAAATAAAAGACTTCACATAATCATATCAAGATTGGGGAAGAGATAGTAGTAGATAGTGTCATTTCATAGCTTCTGTCAACTCAAGAGGAATATCCCTGAAAACTATAAAGAACAAGTAGTGCATCAGCTAGGGGGCTGTTTGTGTGCTAAAAATGTACCCTAAGTTACCCACTACAAATTTGATGTAGACACCTTCCTTGATTGGAAAACCTTTTTTTTTTTATGAATGTGACACAGGGACAGGCAGAAACTGCCCTCATCAATAAAGGCCCGGGCACGAGAAAATACCAAGACGAAGGAAAAGAAAAAGGTTAAAGACAAGGCAGAGATGAGGCAATGTCACACAAAGGAAAACGACAGACAGAAAAAAACAGTCAAAGTATAGAGGACCCAGAGATATGGAGGACTAGGGTCTGAGCTGATGATAGATCTGCTTTTTGAAGGATGACAGGTCATAAGAATTAGGAAATCAGAAGGAGGAAGAGAGTTCCAGAGTCTGGAGGTAGATGGGAAGAATTAGTCGCTGCACCGACCAATCCGCGAGCTACAAATTTCCACACAGTACCTGTGAGATGAGGCCGCTTGGTGAGTGTTACGTGGCCTCTGCAGTGGGGGAGGGATGCAACTCGCCAACTCATCAGAGCAGTGATGGAAGTAGAAGCGATAGAAAAGCAAAAGAGAAGATACCTTATGGCGAAGAGAGAGAGAATCCAGGTTAGAAGTAAGAGAAGATTCATTAATGAGTCTGACTGCCTTAGATTAGAAGATAAGTAAAGGAGGAAGCACCCCAGATGTGTGAGCAGTATTTTAAGCAGGGACAGATAAGACCTTTGTAAATTTTAAGTAGCTGCAAAGAGGAAAAGTAATGACGAAAACGAAACAAAACCCTCAATTTTTTGGATGAAGATTTAAAAATTTGGATTATGTGATTCCTCCAAGACAAGTTAGAGGCTACATGGCTTCCTTATATGTTGATAGAGTTAAGAGGGTAAATTTCATTAGTTTCGAAGACAATAGGGTTATCAGGAGGAGAAGAAGATAAAGAGATAGCCAGAAACTGTATCTTGGAAGCATTGAATTTAAGTAAATTTTGAGTGCCCCATTCAGATACTCTCTGCAAATCTGAGTTAAGAGTAGAAGAGAGAGTGATACGAGATTGATTACGAGTAGCAGATGAAGGTTGTGAAGAAAAGGCAGAGGAAAAGTGAAGGGTAGAATTATCAGCAAAGGCATGAAGAAGAGAGGAAGATGGGGATTGTAGATCATTGATGAAGAGAAGGAACAGAGTTGGTGAAAGAACAGAGCCCTGCGGAACACCACTGGTAACAGTGAAAGGGCTAGATGTCGCACCATCAACAACTACAGATATAAAACGGTCAGTAAGAAAACTGGAAATCAGAGAACAGAAGGAAGGGGAAAAGCAATAGGCAGGGAGTTTGGCCAACAGAGCCTTGTGCCAGACTCTGTCAAAAGCCTTAGAGATATCAAGGGTGACGACAAAGAGTTCCCCATAGTACCCCAGAGAAGATGACCATACATGAGTAAGATAGGACAGGAGAACACCAGTGGATCTTGCCTTGCGGAAGCCGTACTGGTGATCGGAGATAAGTGAGTTAGATGCAAGGTGTTTCAAGAAGTGAGAATTGAGCAAAGTTTAAAAAACTTTAGCATTAGAGGAGGTTAGGGCAATAGGTCGGTAGTTATAAGGAATAGAGCGGTCACCCTTCTCAGGAACAGGTTGAACTAGAGCATGCTTCCAAGATGAAGGATAGATACTGGTTGACAGAATGAGGTGAAATAGACGGCAAAGCACGGGAGCCAGTTCATCTGCAAACTCCTTAAGGAACTTGCAGGGATACCATCGGGACCAGATGCCTTGTTCGTCTTTAGCGAGCGAAGAGCCTTATGAACTTTGCGTGAAGAAAGGATAAGGGAGGGCATAGGGTTGGAGAGGGGTAAAGACTGAGGAACAGGTGCACTGGAATCGTTGATAGAAGAGTTGGCAGAAAAATGAGAGCCAAAGAGAGTGGCATTGTCAGTGGGAGAGCAAGCTAAAGAACCATCAGAACGAATGAGAGGGGGAAAGCTTGAGTTACAGAAGTTTTTGGAGAGGTTTTGGCTAAGGACCAGAAGCATTTGTCAGTGTGAGAGGAGTTAAGTCATCAACTTTCCTTCTTATAAAGGAAGCCTTAGACCTTCGAATCTGAGCAGTACAGTGATTCCTAGCTATAATAAAAGCAGAGCAAGTTAAATTGGAAGGAGAGGCTTGGTAAGATTGGTGAGCCCGATTCCTAGCCTGGATAGCCATGGAGCAGGCACGGTCAAACCAAGGTTTAGGGGGAGAGAAATTTTTTGTAGAAGAGGGGATGTACACCTTCATTCCCGCGGTCATGATCTCGGCAACTTTTAGAGCTACCAGATCAGGGTTGCAGGACCGAAAGCAGTAGTCATCCCATGGGAGCTCAAAGAGAAAGTTACGCAAATTTTCATGTTGGGTACGCTCGTAGTGCCAAAGGCGGCGTTGAATAGGAGGGCTTGGTGGTGTGGGAGCGAAAATGGAAGAGACTGAGATCATAGAGTGGATCTGTGCTTTTACCAAGAGGGGAAAGCACAGGATAAGAGTAGTTTGAAGGGTTAGAAGTAAAAAATAGGTCAAGAGTGTTTGCAGCATGTTCATGACGGTCAGGAACGCGAGTAGGATGTTTGATTATTTGCTCCAGATCGTAAGTAATAGATAAAGCAAGGGCCTTGCTTCCTCCCACGTCTGTGTGAGAAGAGAAGCCACTCACTGTAGTGTACATTGGAGTCTCCAATGTAGAGAACTTCGGCATTTGGGTGAGAAGATAGCAAGGACTCATGGCACGAGGAGAGATATTCAAAGAAAGACACAAACTCGGTGGAGTTTGGAGAACAGTAGCAGAAGGAAAGGAAGATAGTGGTAGTGGAGAGATAGACTTTTAGCCAGAGAATATCAAAATCAGGAGATTCAAGGTCCATGAGCCTCACAGTAGGAGTGCTAATGTTGAAGTATGCACAGACCCCACCTTTGGAACGAAAACGAGTATACAGATTATAGTGAGAGATTTGAAATGGGTCAGTGGAAGCATGTTTAGACAGCTGGGTTTCAGATAGGAGGAGGAGGTTAAGGAGGAAAGTGCCCAAGTGCTGTTCCACAGACGAAAGATTAGAGTTCAGCCCATGAATGTTAGAATAGTGAATAGTGAAAGAAGCAGATCTATTGGGAGGTGCAAGGTTAAGGGCAGAACCATTACTACCACCAGGCGTGTCTGCCCTCAAGCCAATAGTGGAGTCAACACGATCCCCGGAGATTCTTTGCACCCCTCTATGCCGGGGACTGGGGGCCATTAGCTGTGGACCTTCCATAAATAATAAGAAAAGAGGAAAAAGAAAGAAAAAGAGACAGATGTGGGGAATGTTGTGACTTGTCAAATGTAATGGAATAGCAAGAGATGTGTAACGAATATGCCAGAATATTCAGTGTAGATGTAGGCATGAGGAAAGAACCGTCCTGAAGGAAGACTCAACCTGGAACTGTCTGGACCAGTCCTAGTTGCATCCTAATACCTTCAGTCGTAGTCTTTCAACAGGCGGTTGGTGACCTGGCCATTTCCATAACCCGGCAATAAGTGAGAAAATGAGCCTTCTTTTAAGGGTTCTGGCAAAAATTTTTGGCCCAATTGTGAAGAATGGTGGTAAGGAAAACGTAAATTATTCTACCGTCTTTGATTGTAGAAATACAAACTACCCCTCAAAATGTCAGCCTTTAAGCACTCTTCCATATGGTACGCAGGTTTTAATGATGGGATACAAAATTATGTTACCACAGGTCAAAAGGTCACCAAAAAGCGGGTCAAGTGACAAGTTTACTTCCATATTGCCTGTTGCAATCATAGAGTCATTTAAGTGAATCTCTAGGTTGGCCATGAGAGCCGCATGGTTAGTTCCAACTTTGCTTGTGTAATCACATCATCACATCCTGTTAGTGTGTGGACAATGGGCAAAACCTGACATAAACCTGAGCCGATTTTTTTTTGTGAGAATGCGAATTGGGATGCATCTTGTTGAGTCGGCAACCCCAGTTTTCACGCATAATTCTTGAAGTCTGCCTGCATTCAGCTCGCCCCAATAGAACATAAGTAGGATGAACACATCTGTGTCAGAGGTTAGAACTATGATACACTTGTAACCTTGCTTAACAGCATGCATTGCATGTGGTATAATCCTCATATCAGCCTCCTCTACATCATTCATTAGTTCTGGAACTTCTGCATCTCTCGATGTCTTTAACAAACAAGGAAAAACATTGCTATTAGGTCCACAGAAGTTACTGACAATAATTTCTACCTTAGGATCTGTCCAATTCTTGGTGAGTGCTTCTGTATGAATGAGGGATCCGAATTTAGCTTTATTGACATTACTTGCCAAAATCTGTCCATTTCTTGAGGGAGAGGCGTTGTCCTTGACACATCATGGAGTTCTATTGGTGACTTCTTCTCTCTTCTTTGCCGCCTAGAATCCTTCAAAGATGCCTGCACATAGGAATCAAATACAAAATCAATCCTAGAGGCACCATTTGAAGTAGAAGCAATGTATCTGAGAAAAGCATCACAGAAGTCTCCAAAGTTTTTAGCACTCTTTGTTTTAATCTTTCGAGTATTTGCCATCACATCAACTATATAGCATGTAGCTTTCGACTCATCAGACTTTGGTGTTCTTGGATCCTGGTCACTGAGATTACCTTCAAGTTCATGAACAATATAACTTTTGATTGACTTTGTCAATAAGCCTTCGACATCAAAGAGAGGAGACGTTGTAGCCACATCATATTGCAAGAGTTCATCCATCGTCAATCCTCGCTCTTTCGCAATCTGAAGTGTACGTTTCATTTCAGCATCTTCACTTTTCTTAATTTTTGCCTTTCCCTTGTTTGAGTTGGATTCCTTGTGGATTGAAGCAAAGGTATTGAGATTAGTCCGATGAATTGTGTCAGATAACTGAACAGGTTTTTCTTGAAATAAAACAGCAACTGTGTCAAGGCTTCCACCCATGCCAGACAGGTTAGCCTCCTCATGGTCAAAGTTGTTTAAAGCACCCACTGTGTATCCTGACTTGTTAAAGTGACAAGGAATTGGAATTGTATCTGAACTACTCTCAACAGTGAAGGATGCAATATCATTCTGATGATGCAGGAGGTCATCATAGTTCGAACACAAACCAAAGTGGTTGAAACTTGTTATAAGGGTGGCGCTTTTTCATTAATCATATATAGCCTGGCTATTCATAATGTGCAGAGGAGCTTGCTTTCTTCCGTGATACAAATCATGATACATTATTTGGAAGAGGACTTGCATTTGTCTATATTTTGATTCAGAAATGCTAGCCTGTTCATCTTTGGGGTTAACATCTTCATCATCTGGTATGTGTAGACCTAAAGTGAATTCAGTTGGGTCAAAGTTGTACAAGGCACCTATGAACTTGAGCAAGGGTTCAGGTATTGGTACAGTATTCCTGGATGTCTTCAAATCAGTTGCATCACAAAACCTATCCTGCAAGTCAAAATCTACTTCTAACAGGCACTGTCAAATGATAGCAGCACATTCTCTGATGGGATCAGTTCCTCTGATTTTATCTGCCATATTTTCAAGTGAAACTCCTAACTAAAAAATAACTCAGACTTATTTAACTGCTTTGGCTGTGAGAAACATATCTGATCTGTGAAATGATTTGTGAGAAGAATTTTCACCTCGCGGTCAGTAACACTGTCCACTTGAAGTTGTTTATTCATAGCATCCTTAACAAAACTAAGTTCATAGCCATTACCATTTGTAAGACCCTTTTCAATGTCAGATACTATATTTGTCCATGCCATCAAAGCATTTCTCTTTCAAACGCTCATATTTCAGAATATATTTGTTCACACATTGTTTGTGACAGTATAAATCTGCTCCAAACACTGCATGGATGTCCTGGAGATTACAGGTCCTAGTGTACACATTGTCCTGCATGAACATTGCAGCCTCCAAGAACTTCCCTGCTCTGTTTGATTCTGAGATTCTGTACTTTTCATACGAGTTTTTATGTTTCACAAACCTACATACCACACATTTCTTCCGATATATCTCACTTTCAGGAGATGGCTTTGAACGTGCACCTACGCTTGATTGAACTGTCCACTTTGGAGCATTATCCTCTGGATTTTTGCTAGCGATTCTGTCAAGATGAGACTTCATAGTGTAGGCCTTGTAACAGGAATTGTTCATGTGATATATAAAGTCTTCTTGACCAATCATCTTTAGCCTCTTGCTGACGATGTCGTCTCTAATTAATGCTGCATCACGAACCCGCTTGCGACCATTTTCGGAACCCATTGTACGTTCAGGTGGTGACTTTTGACAGATAATGCATTTTGCTGTGTTGATAATTTGGGACGTAGAAACTGTCTCATCTGTCATCAGTCTAACTTGCTTTCTCTTTGCCATAGCTTCTACATCAAATATTCTGCCTGAAAAGAAAGAAAATTAACTTATTGAGTAATAAGACAGGGATAATATAATAAAATAATGATAATAATGATGATAGAATAATAATAATGGTAATTATAATTAATAAAAAAATTAATAATATAAAGAGAACGTAACAAAAACAACCTATATTGGTGCAATATCTCGTGTACAGTGAACGGAAGTAAATTGAAAGTTTTTTTGTCCCTTCTGAAAGTTATGACTTGCGTTGTCAATAAAAATATCGAGTGTATTCTGTTATGTATTGTTTATGTTTAATTGCAATAACATGTACTTATATCCTATTATTGTGTTCCTTGACATCTATATTAACAAATTAAATCATTAGAGGCGGTAAAATAATGAACCTGTCATGCATTTGGGGTCGAGTGTTAGAGAGAAGTAAACTTGTCACTTGACCCGCTTTTTGGTGACCTTTTGACCAGTGGTAACATAATTTTTTATCCCATCAATAAAACTACAAAGCATATGGAAGAGTGCTTAAAGGCCGACATTTTGAGGGGTAGTTTGTATATCTACGATGAAAGATGGCGGAGTAATTTACGTTTTCCTCACCGCCACCCTTCACCATTGGGTCAAAAATTTTCGCCGGAACCCTTAAAAGAAGGCTCATTTTCTCACTTATTGCCCGGTTATGGTAATGGTAACCAAGGTTTTCCAATCGAGGAAGGTGTTTACATCAAATCTGTAGTGGGTAACTTAGGGTACATTTTTTACACACGAAAACCCCCCTAGCTGATGCATTAAAGGGTTATGTCGATATTAATAATAAATTGACCTTTAATTCTCATTCTGGTACATTCCGATGCTCATTTATATATATATATATATATATATATATATATATATATATATATATATATATATATATATATATATATATATATATATATATATATATATATATATATATATATATATTGACCTTTTTACCCGAAAACTAATATACTTTACGTTTTGCATCCTCCCAGCCTCTGTGATGGTGATCCTGGCCATCTTCTCAGCGCTCCTTGTCTCCCACTTAGGAACAGTCTTCCAAGTGGCGTATAGCATGGCAGGAGCTATCATGGGACCATTTGCTGGCCTCTTCATTTCAGCCATAATCGCTCCTTGGGTTAGTGCAAAGGTGAGCAACTGAACAGCCTTTTCTGTTCCACCCTTGACCTCAAATATCAAGCTTATTTTTTTTTTATTTCTTATTTATTTTTTTGTGCATTAATGCTACGGGACGAACAATTATTTGTCCTCAAAGAGCTGACTGATTAAGTATTCTTCGTCTTCTTCTTCTTCTTCTTCTTCTTCTTCTTCTTCTTCTTCTTCTTCTTCTTCTTCTTCTTCTTCTTCTTCTTCTTCTTCTTCTTCTTCTTCTTCTTCTTCTTCTTCTTATTATTATTATTATTATTATTATTATTATTATTATTATTATTATTATTATTATTATTATTATTATTATTATTATTACTATTATTATTATTATTATTATTATTATTATTATTATTATTATTATTATTATTATTATTATTATTATTATTATTATTAGCATCATCATCATTATTATTATTATTATTATTATTATTATTATTATTATTATTATTATTATTATTATTATTATTATTATTATTATTATTATTATTATTATTATTATTATTCTTAATCATGTCGTCCAGGGTGCAATAACCGGTTTCTTAATGGCCTTCGCAATGAACATGTGGCTGGTGATGGGCAAATTCTATTACTCAGTTAATAAAACTGAAAGACTCCCTTTGTCCACTGATGGCTGCCTGGATGACCAGCTGTTCAAAACAGCATATAACGTCACAGATGGAGTGGAATATCCATCTGTTGTGTATCATACAAATATTACTGAGCAAACACCTCATGGAGACGGTATAGAAGAAACTGGGTACGTATACAACGAAAACTTAGCTCAAAGGGATCTTGTAAAGATGAGACACCACAAGAACCACATGTAAACTTAAATAATCCCGTAAATTGTTAGGTTAGGTGACTTGCCTTGTAATTATGAAAGAGCATAGGGCACCCTAGTGTTAGTCTTCTTTACAAGATCCCGAAATATTGTGTAATTTTTAAATTTTCACACTTCCAAAGTGAAACGGAAATGCAAGAGTATGAAACAAAAATATATAAGACACTTAAGATCATATTCTTTTTTATAATTTTGTTTTTGAGTAGCGTTAAACTAACTTATCCTTACTAAACTTAAGATAATTACTTTCATGCAATTATCTGGGGTGGGGGTGTGAAAGTAAACAATTAAATAAATTTATTGGTTATTGCTTAATTACATTGGGTTATGTTCACCAGCTGTAGATTAGGTAATGTGTTAAATTTTTTTATTTTTTTTATGATTTTGATGGCCACTGCCTTCGGAAAATACCATACCTAATGGAAAATCCCTTCCAAAATTGATTTTGTTATAGAGAAATAAATATGTTTGGAATCGTAGTATGCAATCCACCTTTCTATCTGTAGTGTATTGTACCCTAACCCTACCCTAATGAAACCTAACCCAACCCAACGTAACGTAACGTTGACTAGCGTAAAGTGATCAGGTTAGGTTCTGACAGTGAGATAGACCACACGCTACAGTAGCACCTAAGTATGTTTACTTTCACACCCCAGCGAGTTGATACCAGACTTTGTAGTGTAGAAGTGATTGTTATATAGTATTGTTTCAGTTCATGTAAGGCAAATGTTTAGATTTATACTACCAAAGAATGAAATATACATGACTAAAAAAAAAAAAAAAAAAAAAAAAAATAAAAATAAATAAATAAATAAATAAATAAATAAATAAATAAATAAATTAAAAAAAAAAAAAAAAAAAAAAAAATATATATATATATATATATATATATATATATATATATATATATATATATATATATATATATATATATATATATATATATATATATATATATATATATATAGGGAATCTTCTCTGTATTTACTTCCCACAAAGAGTCAAAGTATTTTCTTGACTCAGCCACCCCCCTTATAAGGGGGAATATGGCTTTGGTATATGGATGTGAAAGATATACAGGTATATGAAACAAAATAAATATATATATGAACTAATAAAAGAGGAACTAATAAAAATGTATAATAATTTCAATGATCAAACTCGTTTCTTGGTTGGGGTGAACTAACCTAACCAAACTGCTCATTTTAGATTTGCACTAACACGCTGGTTAGGTTAGATTAGGTAAAGCTACCACAGTAATTATACATATCAAAAGCAATTAGTACACATAAAACTGTACTGGAAATACAACAGTGTAATCAAGTTTGAAAACACTGCTCTGGTGCAGTTTTACTTATTTACTATTTTTTTTTTTGCACGAGTGATCTGGCAAGGTTATCTCTATCCTAATAAGCCTAGATACACAATAAAATGCTGTTGCAGTATAGTCCCCTGCTCCTAATGGTTTATGCAACAAGGTTAGGTTAGGTAAGGTCAAGGGTAAATTTTTAGAAGAGGGGATTATAAGTTTCGAAAAAAAAACTTTTTTGGTACGTCTCAACTTAACCAAACCTATATAAAAAAAATGCCATATTCCATTAATCCCCATAACTAAAATATTACCAGTACCTACCCAGGTCTCCAAGTTCAGTAACATAAAATTACTATTAGATTAAGTTTATGAAGATGTGCTTATATTACAATATATTTTGTGATGTTAAGATGCTGTTCCTTTACAGCTCCCACCCTCTAATGATTTATTCAACGAGGTTAGGCTAAGTAAGTTCAGGATTAGTAGAGTTAGATTAGGTCAAGATTATAAAAAATAATTTTTTTTACAATATGGTTTGCGTTATAGTTTAGTGGCTTAAAACAATAATTTGTGAAAAAGAACTTGCAAGTGATGAAAGATACACACTTGCAGTTTAAGTGTGTATGTGTATTTTGGTTAAGGTAGGTAAAGTTTTGTAGTTAATGAGCAGCTGTAGCTCAGTAGTAGAGTGCGAAGGTCGGAAAGCAACTAATGTGGGCTTGATCCCACAATGGGGGTTAGGAAAAAAAAATCCAGCCCTAATCCCAAAGCTCCTACAAGACACATAAAGCAGTGCATACCTAAGGTTAGGTTGTTAAATTAGGTTTCATTTGTTTATTATCTACACACACACACACACACACACACACACAGATATATATATATATATATATATATATATATATATATATATATATATATATATATATATATATATATATATATATATATATATTGGCCATAGGGATTTTCATTCACTTGCTCAGTGCTGTAAACTGGGATAGGTGGCTGCGTGGGGAGTTCCTCACGAGATGAAGAGGTTGGGAGTAATCCAACCCCAGCTGTCGGGCGCCAAGGCATAAGACCTTTACAAACTTACCCTGTGGGTGACTGGAGTTGTGTGGTGGGCGAGGTTGATGGAATTGTGGTATGCCATTATTCCCAATGAGGTAAAGGGTGAACTTGGACTCGTCCATCTCCTGACACATGGATTACAAGCATTGTATAAGTATGTATGTATATATTGGTAATCATGTGCATGTGGTTAGGTTGTTAGATTATTTGTTTCTAGATTGTTTTTCCTGATGTTTTAATCATATGGCTGCGGTTACGTTAAAAGCCTAGTTAGTTTCATTTGTTTATGTTTGGTTATTTTTTCTGTATCACTTGTAGCCATGTATATGTTATAGTTATAGTCATGGTCATAGGTTTTATTGCCAAATATTTAGTATACATACAGGAATAAATATGTACATTATATTCAGAGGCACTAGCCTGCTGAGCAAGAGCTCCTTGGCAGGCAGTTTAATATACATTTCACATAATTTAAAGTATGACGGCAATAGTTAACAAGAGCTCCAATATAGCAATCTCATACTTATTTTGTAATAAAACATAACAGTAGCCTGACCTTAACCTGGACATAGGTTAGGTTAGGTAAGGTTAAGTTTTTTCCTTCAGGTTAGGTTTGATTTAAGATTCTCTCCTGATTCCCTGATGTATTGGTAACCATGTGCACGTGGTTAAGGTTAGGTAAGGTTGAGGTTGTTACATTGGGAGATATATGGTTAAAATCACATGCGTGTGAGCTAATGTTTTCCCCGATGTTTTGTTGACCATCTATATGTGTGGTTAGGTTAGGTGGGTCTTGGTTAAGTTAGAGGTATGTTAAGGTCATAAGATTTAATGTTGTTTTTATGTGTAATTATAGTGTATATCATGACAAAAATATCTTCTTCAAAATCAGTAGTGCCAAATTCAAGTTACTTTTGTCATTCCTGCTAGTCTCAAATATGATCAATTGAGATGGTTGCTAGCAGGAGAGGTATCCGACCGTAAAATACGAACCCAAAACTACGTGTATCTCTTAGATGCTAGTGAAAAAGAGCGACTCCATTTGAAAATGGGAAAAGATGCCAATATAAAAAGTTAGCTTACTTTCACCTATTTATTTCAATGAGAAAATATAAAAATTATGGTGATCATTATATATAAATGAGTGCTGCAGGATGGGTAATTGTTGCCTTTATTAAAGTTTGGGCTTTTGGAAATGCAGCGTCGTAAAAGCCTACAAAAATTCATTAAGGGAACAGGGAGGATGGCAATCCCTGCATCTGAAAACTAAAAGAAGAAGCTTAGAAGAGATTATAGTGAATATCTGCCACGTGATTTCTTTGTTAAGGTTCTGACCCTCTCTATGGCTTTTTGGGAAATGGCATCTATTTAAGATAAAAGATAAAAAACCTTGGCCACTTACCCTGTGGATGACCCAGGCAGTGTGGTTGTGGAAGGACTGTGGCAACCTTTTATCCTCAAATGGACATGAGTAAGAGGAGTAACTGATGTGAATTGGATCCTGGTGAATGTGTGTGTGTGTGTGCTTTGACTTGACCACTTCCTTGTAAAGAGGATTGTGGCATGTATATGTGTAAGTAGATAAACAAATAGACAGATAGATGGATAGATAATGCATAAGGGATGGTCTAGTCAAAGCACACATATTCACCATCAACACCCAAACATACCTCGATCACTCTCTTTAGGTCCTTTGGGATAAAGTGTTGCCACATTTACCCCCACCATCCTGCTTGGCCACCTACAGGATAAAAGGGTTAGGATCTTCTAATTTATTTTTTATTTAATCATTTATTTGTGTATAAATGAATGAATAAATAAATGAAAGAATAAATAAATAAATAAATAAAGATACTAAATAAGTAAATAATCAAATAAACAGATAGAAGAAAATAAATGAAATTTCTTTTGTATTAGTTTGTGTCTCCCTTTACTTCCAGATGGGGTCATTTAATCATTTACGACATCTCTTATTGCTACTTAGGAAGCATAGGGATTGTGGTCGTCTACATTGTATCTTCCATCGTATCCCTTCTCACAGGTGAGGAAAAACAAGAATATATATATATATATATATATATATATAT
>JAXCGZ010017142.1:32500-37500 GCA_037179515.1 Halocaridina rubra | reverse complement strand
CTGTGGAATAATCAGTGAGAGTGAAAATAATAGGCTTCTTCGTCCTGCATTAATAAATGCATAAAAGGGGTGGGATTTCAGCCTCCTCAACGAAATTACAATTTACCAAAAAATTTATATATTTTTTCACGAGAATTTCAGTGGTAGTGGTGTATATAAATCATAATTTTTAATTCACATTTTCAAAATACCAAACATTACAGCATTTTTAAATGGCAAAAATGATGAAAACTACCTTTCCATCTGCGGAGGGAGATTTTAGTGGGTCGTATGGAAAAAGAACATCCACGTAAAGTTATTTGTAACTGAATAATACAATTATATATATATATATATTATATATATATATATATATATATATATATATATATATAGTATATATATATATATATATATATGTGTGTGTGTGTGTGTGTGTGTGTGTTGTGTATGTGTAATCAATCCAAAACAATAAAATATATACAATATGCATATGTTACAAATTATGTCTTTAATTAATATATATTCTCTTCCAGTTAACCAGAAGAAAAACTAACCTTTTTAAAACTTGCTCCTAAGAAAAAACATGAGAAAAATATATTTATTATTATATTTTGGTTATACAATAGACAGAGAAACAGTCCACATATATTCTGAAGTTAACCAAGAAAAGGAAGATAAAAACAAATGAACAAAAAGAAAGCGACAAGAAAAAATAAAAAAAAGATGAAAAAAAGTTTCTTTAATGTTTTTATCCTCTTTGTATGCTGAGGAAAGGAGGAGCAGAAGTGAGCTTGCTTTGTTATGCAAAGAACAACATGAACTGTCTTATAAACATTTGACTCTGTGTGTGTGTGTGTGTATGTGTGTGTGTGTGTGTGAAAAGAGAGAGAGAGAGAGAGAGAGAGAGAGAGAGAGAGAGAGAGAGAGAGGAGAGAGAGATTGAAAATTCTTCTGCCAGTGTTAGGGTCACAGTAAATACCTAAAGAAATCAGCGTTCCTCAATTGAATAAGTTAGGAGAGAGAGAGAGAGAGAGAGAGAGAGAGAGAGAGAGAGAGAGAGAGAGAGAGAGAGAGAGAGAGAGAGAGAGAGAGAGAGAGAGAGAGAGAGAGAGAGTTAGATTGCCCATTGTCAACACACGTTACCCAAGATTAAAAAAAAAATAGTGCAAATGAAGACCATTGATATTGTGGTGCTACATGGTCAGATAGATAACTAGATAGATAGAAAATCACACACACATACACACACACACACGTGCATTATATATATATATATATATATATATATATATATATATAATATATATATATATATATATATATATATGTAAGATAAACCCTGAGAAACTGAAAGAGATAGCGTGATAAAAATAAATAGATAGGGATAGATTGATAAAGAGAGAGAGAGAGAGAGAGAGAGAGAGAGGAGAGAGAGAGAGAGAGAGAGAGAGAGAGAGAGAGAGAGAGGAGAGAGAGAGAGAGAGGAGAGAGAGAGAGAGAGGAGAGAGAGAGAGAGAGAGAGAGAAAATCTTATTTCATCTGGCACCCTTGAGTGCCATTTGTCTCTGCATTTCTTGACACATTGGCACCCAGATCTTTCCCTGTTGTTCTTTATTGAATTTTCTTTAAGATGAAATATTTGTTATTTTCGATTATTAATTTCATTTTAAATATTTTTAAATTTATTTTCATTTAAAGTAGGAAGTTTATATTGATTATTTTGGTATTCTTTACTTATTCATATATTTACTTATTCTTTCATTTATTCATTTATTTATTTGTATTCATATTTGAAACTTATTTTACTCTTGATCTAAATTCGAACCTACGGGGCAGCTGACAATTCATCATTCTGCATAAGGTGTTACCCACTGTACCACTGAAGGTATAAGAAAGAGAAATAAAACTCTCAGCAGGGTATTAAATGCGAAAAGATGCCACGAGTGAGGCTGGAAAGAGAAAGTAAAATGATCCAAGACTTTCAGCAGAGTGTTTTTATTCCCTAGCTCAACAGAGTATTTTTATTCCCTAGCTTCAGCATTTGGATAAGAAGTTTATCTCTACTCTCATACTTTCACTGGTACAGTATGTAACACCTTTATTTAAGGACACTGTAACGACTGTAGTTACTTCACTACTTCAAACGGAAAGCAAGAGTTATTCTACTTAATATATAAAAGAGGATGTTCACCAATACAAGCAGAATATTGAACTGATTTAATGATCAAATTCAGGGTTATTTATATGTACAGCTATTTCAGTGGGAGGAGTTACAAACAACCCAAGAGTAATTATTGACCCATTAAATACAACTTTAAAATAACTTAATAATGACTAAATGATTACCTATTTACAATAATTACATATTTTGATAAAAAATATTATTTACAATTTGTATGTTTGTACAATGCTCCCCCCTTGGAAGAGACTAAAGGGCGTCCTGCCCCAGAGAAACGAATAGGAGGAGGATCATCTTCTTGAAGGTAGGCGACTTTCAAGCGGTCAATGGATATCCACTCCTCAGTGCCACGGATGTTGAGGAGGAATGCTTTTGAACGTCGTCGTATGACTCTATACGGTCCAGTGTAAGGAGGTGTTAGAGGCGTCCGATGACTATCCGTTTTGATGAAGACGTGGGTGGCTGTGTTGAGGTCTCGTGGAATGAAAGTTTTTCTGTTATTCCTGTATGTTTGTTTTACAGGTGTGTATATTCCAACTATCTGGCGGAGACGATTGAGATCTTCATGGTGATTGTTGTTTGGGAAAAACTCCGCAGGTGCCACCAAGGGGTCACCATATACCATCTCGCCTGAGGATACATTAAGACCTTCTTTGGGAGTAGTTCGGGGTCCAAGGAGTACCCAAGGTAGTTGATGTGTCCAAGAATTGCTTGTGCAGCGGGTGATGAGGGCTGCCTTTAGTGTTCTGTGCATGCGTTCAACCATGCCGTTGGCTTCTGGATTGTAGGACGTTGTGTGATAGTTTGTGGAGCCAAGGAGCTGACTGAGAGAGTTCCAAAGTAGGGATGTAAATGTGGAACCCCTATCTGATGTAATATGTTCGGGGATGCCAAATCTTGAGATCCAGGCAGATAGGAAGGCAGAAGCACAAAAGGAGGCATTGGCCTCTTTCATGAGCACTGCCTCGGGCCATCGGAGTTGAGCGGTCCACTATTGTGAATATGTATTTGTTGTTTTCTGATGGAGGAAGAGGGCCCACAATGTCAACATGGACATGGGAAAAACGTCTTTGTGGCTGAGGAAAAGTACCAATTCCAGATTCAGTATGTCGGTGGATTTTAGGAGTTTGACATGACAAGCAGGAGAGGGACCAAGATTTAGCGTCTTTTGTTATGCCGTGCCATATGAATTTTTTCTTGAGGAGCATAGCAGTTGATCGGCCGGAGGGATGAGAAAGTCCATGAATAAGTTGGAATACGTGTCGTCGAAGAGGCTGAGGAATCCAGGGGCGAGGTCGTCCTGAACTCACGTCACACAAGATGGTGGTCCCTTGTTCGTCTATTGGTAAATCTTTCCATTGAAGAGATGTGAGTGATGTACGAAAAGATTGTTTCAGGATCTTGTATCTGTAGTTCTGCGAGGTGTCTGTAGTCGAGGCCAAGGCATATGGATGAAATCGTGTTTCTTGAAAGTGCATCAGCGACAGGATTCTTTTTTCCCTAGACATGTTGCAAAGTACAGTTAAACTCAGATATAGTAGAGAGGTGTCTTTGTTGTCTTGCGGAACATGGATCTGTTCGCTTGGTAAAAGCGTGGACAAGTGGAAGGTGGTCCGTTTGGATGGTAAATGAGACACCTTCAAGAAAATGCTTGAAGTGGCGGACAGCGGAATAAATAGCAAGAAGCTCCCTGTCAAAGGTGGAGTAATGGGTTTCAGCAGGAGTAAGCTTTCTACTGAAGAAGGCGAGTGGTTGACAAACTCCATGATTAATCTGTTCGAGGACAGCTCCCACTGCAGTATCGCTGGCATCAGTAGACAAGATGAGAGGTAGACCAGGTGTTGGAAAGTTAAGATGGGCTGCAGCAGAAAGAGCTTTTTTGGCAGCATTAAAGGCATCTTCTTGGGCAGGGCCCCAGGATAGTGATTTTGGTTTTCCAGCCAGTGCTGTATATAGTGGAGTCATTATTGAAGCAATGTTTGGTAAAAAAACGATGGTAATAGTTGACCATTCCTACAAATTCTTGCAAGGCCTTGATAGTAGTAGGCTTAGGGAATGTCTGGATGGAGGTTACTTTTTCTTGGAGGGGAAGGACACCCTTGGAGAAGATACAGTGTCCCAGGAACTCTACTTCTTTGACTCCAAATACACACTTGTCGTGCCTGACGATGAGACCAGCAGAGTGTAGACGTTCAAGAACTTGGTGGAGGTGTTTGGTGGTGTCATGATTAGGAGAGAAAACTAGGATGTCATCCACATAAGCAACACAGAAGGGTAGGTCACCCAAAATCCCATCCATCATGCGTTGGAAAGTGGCTCCGGCGTTTCTGAGGCCGAAGCAAGAGTAGTTGAACGTATATGTTCCAAAGGGAGTGGTTATGGCTGTCTTGGGAATGTCTTCAGGATTCATAGGGACTTGATAGTAACCTTTGAGCAAGTCCAGTTTGGAAAATATCTTGGCCCCATGTAGGTATGTCGTGACATCAGCAATGTTAGGGAGAGGGTAATGATCAGGTTCTGTCATCATATTCAATCGCCTGTAGTCGCCGCAGGGTCGTAGTGTGCCGTCCTTTTTTATTACTATGTGCAATGGGGATGCCCATGGGCTGGATGCCTTTTGACATAGACCCATTTCTTTCATTTCCTTGAAGACCTTTTTTGTTGTGGTGAGTTTTTCTGGAGACAGCCGACGAAACTTTGAGAATACTGGAGGACCTGAAGTTCGTATGAAATGGAAAATACCATGACTTGCAGGTGTGCTGGAAGATAGGCGAAGTTCTGGTTTGAAGACTTCAGGATATGTAGACTGCTGGAAGGAGTAATCATCTTGGGCATTAGA
>JAXCGZ010017142.1:15000-27500 GCA_037179515.1 Halocaridina rubra | reverse complement strand
TAACATATTCTATTTATATTTTTCAATTATTTACTCATTTAATTGCATATTTATAATTTTATTCATTAACCTATTAATTAAATAATGAATGAATGAATGAATTAATTTATAACATCCTCCATTCTGTAAAACCTTTCCTTATTACAAAGGGCTTCAAAGCTATGGAAGAGAAAATATAATTTCTTTCACACACACACACACACACACACCCACACACACACACACACACACACACACACACACACACACACACACAAGAATGCAAAGAAGTGTTCATTAGACGATACAGAACACAGAACATAGAACATAAGAACATAAGAATAGAGGACACTGCAACATGCCTACTGGCACACACGAGGCAGCTCCATTTTTGAATTGTATTTTCAGCATGTCTAACCTATTCTATTCTACTCTACTTATTTATTCTGTTTTTCTTTTTATGATTTTTCTAATAAGCACTAACCTATTCATACCCACCCTACCTCTGTCATATGTCTATCTAATCTACATCTGAAGGTGTCTAAGGTATTGGCATTTACTATCATACTAGGAAGCTTGTTCCATGCATCAGCTACTCTATTACCAAACCAATTTTTACCAATTTCCCTTTTGAACCTAAATTTATCAAGCTTAAATCCATTATTACGAGTTCTGGTTTGATCATGAATTTTTAAAACTTTATTAATATCTCCCTTGTTAATCCCTTTAAACCATTTATACACTTCAGTTCCTGGGTTTAGTTTAGTTCCTGGGTTCATCCAGTGAGGACGTGCTTCCAGTAGCTCTAATCTTGACCAAACTTAGTACAATGGAGAGTGGTGGTGTTAGTGGTAGTGGTGTTGGTGGTGGTGTCGTTGTTGGTGCTGTTTGTGGCTGTGCTGGGGATTTGTCCTCGTCTGACGCAAGCAAACTCATTTTTAATTTAAGAAATGAGTTGGCCGCAGTCAGGCAGGAGGTCAGATCCTTAGCTGAGGAGAACAGGGATCTGAGAGGTAAAGTAGAGGTGTTAACCAGGAAGGGTCGATTGAACATAAGAACATAAGAACATAAGAATAGAGGACACTGCAACATGCCTACTGGCACACACGAGGCAGCTCCATTTTTGAATTGTATTTTCAGCATGTCTAACCTATTCTATTCTACTCTACTTATTTATTCTGTTTTTCTTTTTATGATTTTTCTATTTTTTTTTTCTAATAAGCATTAACCTATTCATACCCACCCTACCTCTGTCATATGTCTATCTAATCTACATTTGAAGGTGTCTAAGGTATTGGCATTTACTATCCTACTAGGAAGCTTGTTCCATGCATCAGCTACTCTATTACCAAACCAATTTTTACCAATTTCCCTTCTGAACCTAAATTTATCAAGCTTAAATCCATTATTACGAGTTCTGGTTTGATCATGAATTTTTAAAACTTTATTAATATCTCCCTTGTTAATCCCTTTAAACCATTTATACACTTCAATCATATCCCCCCTAACTCTTCGCCTCTCTAGAGAATGTAGATTAAGTTTTTTTAATCTGTCCTCATATGGTAGATTTCTGATATTGTGTATCATCTTGGTCATTCTTCGTTGCACTCTCTCCAAGGATTCAATTTCCATTCTATAATAGGGTGACCAGAATTGCACAGCATAATCTAAATGGGGCCTAACTAATGCAAGATAGAGCTGCAAAATAACTTTTTCCGTCCTATTGCTGACGCTTCTTGAGATAAATCCTAAAATTCTGTTTGCTTTATTTCTGACTGCTGTGCATTGCTCTCTTGGCTTAAGACTACTACTCACAAGAACTCCCAAATCCCTTTCACACTGAGAACTCATGATTTCATGGTTATTTAGCTTATAACTAGTATTGTCTTTTATAGTACCCATTTTAACTACTTTACATTTTTCAACATTAAATTCCATTTGCCATTTGTCCGACCATTCAGATAATCTATTTAGATCTTCCTGTAAAGCATGAATGTCTTCTTTTCCATTTATAGTTCTACCTATTTTAGTGTCGTCTGCGAATTTACTTAGGTTACTACTGATATCCGAATCCAGATCATTTAGATATACGATGAATAATAGAGGACCCAGTACCGAGCCTTGTGGTACCCCGCTTGTAACCGAGCCCCACTCTGATTTCTCTCCATTTATGCAAACCCTCTGTTTTCTGTCTTTTAACCATTGTTTGATCCATCTGAGCACAGCTCCTCCTATACCATGAGCTTCCAGCTTTTTAACTAATCTTTTGTGAGGAACTCTATCAAAAGCTTTGCTAAAATCTAGATATATTGTATCATATTCTTTGCCACAATCTACTGCCTCGTAAACTTCTGAATAAAAAGACAGTAAGTTTGTAAGGCACGAAAAACCCTTAAGAAACCCGTGTTGTGAAAGTTTTATCAGTCTGTGTAATTCTAGATGTGCCCTTATTTTATTTGCAATTATGGATTCTAGAATCTTACCCACTGTTGACGTTAAACTTACCGGCCTATAATTATTCTTTTTAACACGTTCTCCTTTTTTAAATATTGGTACCACATCTGCCAATTTCCACTCCATGGGTACCGATCCTAATTTTATTGAATTATTAAATAATGCAGTTAGAGGACAACTAAGCTCTTCCTTGCATTCCTTTAATATTCTAGCATATATTCCATCAGGTCCCGGAGATTTATGAGCCTTTAATTTATCTATTTCTTTTATTACCTCCTCTCTCGTAATATTTATTGAACTAAGTATATTATCGGGACTGTCTCTGTAAATGGATTCTACTTCCGGAATATTTTCCAAGTTTTCATTTGTAAATACAGATAAGAAATAATCATTTAAACATGTACACATCACTTTATCGTCATCTGTGATATGGCCATTGGCTACTTCAATTGGTCCGACTTTTTCCTTAAATTTTGTTTGATAATGTTGATAAAACCCTTTAGGATTTTCTTTAGCTTCTCCTGCTATTCGAACTTCGTATTTTCTTTTCGACTCTCTAACTATCTTTTTAACTTCCCTGTTTAACTGTATATATTGCTGCCTCACCTGCTCTTCACCTCTTTTTAGTTTCCTGTATATTCCTCTTTTAATACCTATAAGATTCTTTATTCTATTGTTCATCCATTTAGGGTCATTTTTTCTTGATCTGCAATGTTTCATGGGAATATAGTCTCTCTGACTATTCTTAAGAGTCATGACAAAATTGTTATATTCCTCATCCAAATTTATATTAACTGACGGGCTGCTGTTCTTTCCTGTGAGAGAATTTAATGTATTGATCTTATCTTGTGATAATCCTTGGCATGTGGTACCCAAATTTCGGGGTAATCCGCTACCTGCGACCTGACCTGCTGGATTAACTACCCACATCTGTACCCCAGAAATCCCTTCCCATACCTCATTAGATAATTTAGTTTTTAAGCCCTCAAAATCTCCTGCTCTAAAGTTTGGAACAATATTCTTATTTTCCTTTATAGTTTCCTTGAAAATTATGTTAAATCTAATGGAATCATGGTCACTGTTGCCCAATTTTTCACCAACTTCTAAATTTGTAACCATATTCTCTCTATTACTAAGAACTAAATCTAGTGTATTCACCCCCCGTGTTGCTTCATGTACATGCTGAGAAAGGAAATTGTCTTCTACTACTTCCAAAAACTCCTTAGAGCTACTATCACCTGTTATGGTTTCCCAGTTAATATGTCTAAAATTAAAATCGCCTACAATGCAAACTCTATTTGACCTGCTCACTTTAGAAATTTCATCGTATATAACTTGCGACTCTATATTATCTAGATCAGGTGGTCTGTAGACTACTCCTACAACTAGACTTTCTATATTATTTTTAATTTCAACCCATAAGGTTTCTGAATTTAGATTTGTCTTAATTCCAGACTTAATGCAGCTTCTGAGGCTATCTTTAATATACATAATTACCCCTCCCCCTCTTTTATCTGCACTACGATCAGCATTATAAAGTTTATATCCTGTAATTATGTACTCAGCTTTAAGGTGTTTGCTTTCTAATTTAATCCAACTTTCACTAATGCATATTATATCCGGTCTCTCACTACATACTATGGCTCTCAGTTCTTCTATCTTGTTACCTAAACTACGGCTATTTGTATAATATACTTTTAAACTTTCTCTAGCTTCACCCTTCTTGTGGCTATTCTTTTTGTTAATAATGAAGACGACTGGAAAGTTGTGAATAAGGGTTCAACGAAAATGGTTCTAAAGAAAAATGATACTTTTAGACTACAGGTTTCTAATTCATTTAGGTCACTTAGAGATGAATGTGACAGTGGCGGCAGTAATTCTTCAGGAACCATAGAGTCAGATAGGTGTACTAGCGATCGTAAAAATGGAAGTGGGAAAAGCTCTCAGGTCAAGAGCCTAGGTAAGTCTCCCAAGGTCGGAGTAACCCATCCTCCGGATAAGTCTCGTTCTTTGGTAATTGTAGGGGATTCACTATGCAGATATGTAGACAGGAAACTCAGGCATAGAGTTAGAGGAAAATATTTTTTCCCTGGAGCAGGTATGAAGAAGGTGGGTGAGTCAATAAATAGCTGGATTGAGAAAAAAGATGTTGTTTGTTTGATAGCTGGGGGAAATGACGTGCAGGATGGTAGAAGTGAAGAGCTGATTAGGTTGTATAGACAAGCCCTGGATAAGATTAGGAAAAGGGGTGCAGTTCCTGTGATGTGTGGTATTCTCCCTAGGCTTAGCCAAAGTTCAGAGTGGTGGTCTCGAGCTATAGGAGTAAATGCTAGGATGAAAGTCTTCTGTCGGGAGAATAATATAGGTTTTATAGACGGGTGGGATCACTTCACTAGTCGTAAGCATATGTATGCAAGGGATGGAGTGCATCTTTCTAATTCAGGTGTCTCGGTATTGGCTGGTATGATAGACAGAGAGGTAGGGGGGTTTTGTTAGACACAAATAATGAAATGATTAATACTTGTGCAGAGAAATTAGTCAGTAAGGGTTCAGTAAATAGTGGGTCAAATAACTGGGAGTCTAAGGATAAGAACCATTTGTTACATAGAACAAATATTAACAAAAAGAATAGCCACAAGAAGGGTGAAGCTAGAGAAAGTTTAAAAGTATATTATACAAATAGCCGTAGTTTAGGTAACAAGATAGAAGAACTGAGAGCCATAGTATGTAGTGAGAGACCGGATATAATATGCATTAGTGAAAGTTGGATTAAATTAGAAAGCAAACACCTTAAAGCTGAGTACATAATTACAGGATATAAACTTTATAATGCTGATCGTAGTGCAGATAAAAGAGGGGGAGGAGTAATTATGTATATTAAAGATAGCCTCAGAAGCTGCATTAAATCTGGAATTAAGACAAATCTAAATTCAGAAACCTTATGGGTTGAAATTAAAAATAATATAGAAAGTCTAGTTGTAGGAATAGTCTACAGACCACCTGATCTAGATAATATAGAGTCGCAAGTTATATACGATGAAATTTCTAAAGTGAGCAGGTCAAATAGAGTTTGCATTGTAGGCGATTTTAATTTTAGACATATTAACTGGGAAACCATAACAGGTGATAGTAGCTCTAAGGAGTTTTTGGAAGTAGTAGAAGACAATTTCCTTTCTCAGCATGTACATGAAGCAACACGGGGGGTGAATACACTAGATTTAGTTCTTAGTAATAGAGAGAATATGGTTACAAATTTAGAAGTTGGTGAAAAATTGGGCAACAGTGACCATGATTCCATTAGATTTAACATAATTTTCAAGGAAACTATAAAGGAAAATAAGAATATTGTTCCAAACTTTAGAGCAGGAGATTTTGAGGGCTTAAAAACTAAATTATCTAATGAGGTATGGGAAGGGATTTCTGGGGTACAGATGTGGGTAGTTAATCCAGCAGGTCAGGTCGCAGGTAGCGGATTACCCCGAAATTTGGGTACCACATGCCAAGGATTATCACAAGATAAGATCAATACATTAAATTCTCTCACAGGAAAGAACAGCAGCCCGTCAGTTAATATAAATTTGGATGAGGAATATAACAATTTTGTCATGACTCTTAAGAATAGTCAGAGAGACTATATTCCCATGAAACATTGCAGATCAAGAAAAAATGACCCTAAATGGATGAACAATAGAATAAAGAATCTTATAGGTATTAAAAGAGGAATATACAGGAAACTAAAAAGAGGTGAAGAGCAGGTGAGGCAGCAATATATACAGTTAAACAGGGAAGTTAAAAAGATAGTTAGAGAGTCGAAAAGAAAATACGAAGTTCGAATAGCAGGAGAAGCTAAAGAAAATCCTAAAGGGTTTTATCAACATTATCAAACAAAATTTAAGGAAAAAGTCGGACCAATTGAAGTAGCCAATGGCCATATCACAGATGACGATAAAGTGATGTGTACATGTTTAAATGATTATTTCTTATCTGTATTTACAAATGAAAACTTGGAAAATATTCCGGAAGTAGAATCCATTTACAGAGGCAGTCCCGATAATATACTTAGTTCAATAAATATTACGAGAGAGGAGGTAATAAAAGAAATAGATAAATTAAAGGCTCATAAATCTCCGGGACCTGATGGAATATATGCTAGAATATTAAAGGAATGCAAGGAAGAGCTTAGTTGTCCTCTAACTGCATTATTTAATAATTCAATAAAATTAGGATCGGTACCCATGGAGTGGAAATTGGCAGATGTGGTACCAATATTTAAAAAAGGAGAACGTGTTAAAAAGAATAATTATAGGCCGGTAAGTTTAACGTCAACAGTGGGTAAGATTCTAGAATCCATAATTGCAAATAAAATAAGGGCACATCTAGAATTACACAGACTGATAAAACTTTCACAACACGGGTTTCTTAAGGGTTTTTCGTGCCTTACAAACTTACTGTCTTTTTATTCAGAAGTTTACGAGGCAGTAGATTGTGGCAAAGAATATGATACAATATATCTAGATTTTAGCAAAGCTTTTGATAGAGTTCCTCACAAAAGATTAGTTAAAAAGCTGGAAGCTCATGGTATAGGAGGAGCTGTGCTCAGATGGATCAAACAATGGTTAAAAGACAGAAAACAGAGGGTTTGCATAAATGGAGAGAAATCAGAGTGGGGCTCGGTTACAAGCGGGGTACCACAAGGCTCGGTACTGGGTCCTCTATTATTCATCGTATATCTAAATGATCTGGATTCGGATATCAGTAGTAACCTAAGTAAATTCGCAGACGACACTAAAATAGGTAGAACTATAAATGGAAAAGAAGACATTCATGCTTTACAGGAAGATCTAAATAGATTATCTGAATGGTCGGACAAATGGCAAATGGAATTTAATGTTGAAAAATGTAAAGTAGTTAAAATGGGTACTATAAAAGACAATACTAGTTATAAGCTAAATAACCATGAAATCATGAGTTCTCAGTGTGAAAGGGATTTGGGAGTTCTTGTGAGTAGTAGTCTTAAGCCAAGAGAGCAATGCACAGCAGTCAGAAATAAAGCAAACAGAATTTTAGGATTTATCTCAAGAAGCGTCAGCAATAGGACGGAAAAAGTTATTTTGCAGCTCTATCTTGCATTAGTTAGGCCCCATTTAGATTATGCTGTGCAATTCTGGTCACCCTATTATAGAATGGAAATTGAATCCTTGGAGAGAGTGCAACGAAGAATGACCAAGATGATACACAATATCAGAAATCTACCATATGAGGACAGATTAAAAAAACTTAATCTACATTCTCTAGAGAGGCGAAGAGTTAGGGGGGATATGATTGAAGTGTATAAATGGTTTAAAGGGATTAACAAGGGAGATATTAATAAAGTTTTAAAAATTCATGATCAAACCAGAACTCGTAATAATGGATTTAAGCTTGATAAATTTAGGTTCAGAAGGGAAATTGGTAAAAATTGGTTTGGTAATAGAGTAGCTGATGCATGGAACAAGCTTCCTAGTATGATAGTAAATGCCAATACCTTAGACACCTTCAAATGTAGATTAGATAGACATATGACAGAGGTAGGGTGGGCATGAATAGGTTAGTGCTTATTAGAAAAATCATAAAAAGAAAAACAGAATAAATAAGTAGAGTAGAATAGAATAGGTTAGACATGCTGAAAATACAATTAAAAAATGGAGCTGCCTCGTGTGTGCCAGTAGGCATGTTGCAGTGTCCTCTATTCTTATGTTCTTATGTTCAATCATATCCCCCCTAACTCTTCGCCTCTCTAGAGAATGTAGATTAAGTTTTTTTTAATCTGTCCTCATATGGTAGATTTCTGATATTGTGTATCATCTTGGTCATTCTTCGTTGCACTCTCTCCAAGGATTCAATTTCCATTCTATAATAGGGTGACCAGAATTGCACAGCATAATCTAAATGGGGCCTAACTAATGCAAGATAGAGCTGGGAAAGATCAAAAACTTGTTGCAAGAGGCAAGAAGGTTAAATGATGAAAGAAATGAAGAAGAGAAGAAAAATTTTCGTTACAGAATACTTCCAGACAAAGGGGAGATAAAGAAGATAATGACAGAAGATCAGGGGATGGGGCCTCATTAAGATTGTTATACACAAATGCTGATGGATTAGCTGGTAAGGCAGTAGAATTAAAAGATAGGATTCACAACAGTAAGGCAGATATAGTAGCAATTACAGAGACTAAGTTGAGTGAGGACATAAACAGTGTCACAGTTTTTCCTAAGGGCTTCAGAATACTAAGGGTCGAAAGATCTGAGAGGACTGGTGGAGGGATAGCACTGCTCATAAGTGAGACGATTCAAGTTGAAGAAATAAACTTGGCTATAGAAAGTGAGTTCAGGGAATTTCTTGTTGCTCGCATAAATACTGGGTCAGAGAGCATTATAATAACTGTTGTATACACCCCACCAAGGAACCAAAATAGGCTTGAAATTTATGAGGAAAGTCATATAGGTACTATTGAAGTCATAAACTCAGTTGTTAACATGGCACGGGAGAAAAAATGTAGGATTTTGATTATGGGAGACTTTAATCATAAAGAGATAGATTGGATAAATCTTGACCCACACAGTGGTGAGGACTCATTTGGGGCAAGATTCCTAGATTGCGTACAAGGGAATTTCCTACACCAACATGTAATGGAACCAACAAGAGCCAGGGGTGGGGATGAGCCATCACTACTTGATCTAGTGTTCACAGATAATGTGTTGGATATTGAAAATATTGAGTATGAACCACCAATTGGAAAGAGTGACCACTGTGTGTTGTTGATGGAGTATATCATTGAAGACATTCTTCCTGAGAGTAGAGGCACTGAGGACATAAGGAGGAACTATCCGAAAGGAGATTACATCAAAATGAATGAGCTTTTTGCAGTTATTGACTGGAGAACCTTATTTTACAACAAATCTATACAAGAAATGTATGACATCTTTTGTGAGAAATATGGGAAGATAGTAGATTGCTGCATACCTGTCACCAAAGTAGGTGTAATTCATGCCAGAGAGAAATGGTTCGATAATGGGTGTAAAAGAGCTAAGGAGTGGAGAGACAAATGCTGGAAAAGGTATAGGAGGAGAAAAAACATAAATGCCTGGCAAACCTACAAAAGAGCAAGAAATGACTACCTAAGTAAAAGGAGAGAGGCAGAGAGAGATTATGAGAGGGACATCACCAGGAAGGCTAAAGAAAATCCCAAGCTTTTCCACAGCTTTATCAGAGGAAAACTGAAGGTAAAAGAACAGGTTTTAAGGCTAAAGAGAGAGGATGGAAGCATCACTGAGACGGACGAAGAGATCTGCAAAGAATTGAACAAGGAGTTTCAGTCAGTATTTACAGTAGAAAATACCCCACCCCCTCAGATTGCAGTGATAGAAGCTCAAGGGCCGGTATTAGAGAACATCAACCTTACAGCCACAGAGGTATGCAAAGCGCTGATGGATTTAGATGTTCATAAAGCTACAGGTCCTGATGACATATCCCCTCATGTGCTTAAAAAATGCGCAAACACAATGTCAGTGGCACTAAGTATCATATTTAAGAGTCACTGGAGTCGGGGGAGTTTCCAAGATGCTGGAAACAAGCAAATGTGATACCTATCTTCAAAAAGGGAAGGAGGGATACGGCTCTGAACTATAGACCAGTTTCCTTGACCAGCATAGTTTGCAAAGTTATGGAGAAACTACTAAGGAAACATATCTCTCTTCACTTGGAATCCTTCAACTTTTGTCAGTGAGGCAACATGGCTTCAGAGAAGGAAGATCAACAGTAACAAACTTATTAGAATTTTATGATGAGGTAAGCCAAATCTTACAGGAAAGAGAGGGCTGGGCAGATTGCATATTCCTAGACTTCCAGAAAGTGTTTGACACTGTTCCACATGGGAGACTTATTAGGAAGCTGCAATCAATGGCTAGAATAGGTGGAAATGTCTTGGAATGGATAAAAACTTACTTAGAAGGAAGGGAACAGAGGGTTAGAGTAAGACACTCAGTGTCTGATTGGAGAAGAGTTAGTAGTGGAGTTCCACAGGATTCAGTTTTAGGGCCACTTTTGTTCCTTGTATATGTAAATGACCTACCAGAGTCTGTAAATTCATTCATGAATATGTTTGCAGATGATGCAAAGATTGTGAAGAAAGTAAAAAACGAGAACAATGGTAGAGAACTTCAGGAGGATCTAAATAATCTGCATGAGTGGTCAGAAAAGTGGCTAAATGAAATTCAATACCTCAAAATGTAAGGTAATGAGAATGGGTACAAGTGCAAGAAGGCCCAAGCTTGACTACTTGGTGGCTGGAGTACAACTTCAAGAGACAGAAAATGAGAGAGATCTAGGAGTAAACATACTGGCAGATTTGTCTCCAGAAATACATATAAATGGCGTAGTAAGGGCAGGATATGCATTCTTATCAAATGTAAGGGTAGCCTTCAGGCACATGGACAAGGAAATGTTCAGAAATATTTATGTAACCTATGTGAGGCCAAAACTCGAATATGCAGCCCCCTTTTGGAATCCGCACTTGAAAAAGCACATAGCTAAGCTTGAAAAAGTTCAAAGACATGCCACGAAACTGGTGCCAGAAATACGCAATCTCGGTTATGATGAGAGGCTGAGGGAATTAGACTTGCCATCACTCGAAGCTAGAAGAGTGAGGGGGGATATGGTGACAGTCTTTAAATTCCTTCATGGTTATGATAGAGTGGATAGGGATCGATATTTCGATATGGCTGGCTCTAGAACTAGAGGTCATAGTTTGAAGCTTCGTAAGAAAACTTCTTTGCAGGATGTAAGGAAATACTTTTTCAGTGTAAGAGTAGTTGATAATTGGAATTGGCTAAGCGAGGAGGTAGTTAATGCTATCTCAATCCATAGTTTTAAGGACAGGTACAATAAGTATCACTAAGTCTAAAAATGGAACCGATCAGGAGACGGGAAGATACGAGCTTTGGGCTCTTTCCCGTAAACACAATTAGGTAATCACAATTAGGTAATCACATACACACACCCACACACACACACACACACACACACACACACACACACGCACGCACACACACGCACACTAAACTAGATCTTCTCCAAAATTGGTCTGATAGTTGGTTGATGCAGTTTCATGTTTGAACACACACAAACGTACGCACACACACGCATAACTAGGTCTGCTCCAAAATTGGTCTGAGATAGTGGCTAATGAAGTTTAATGCTAGATCTCTCTCTCTCTCTCTCTCTCTCTCTCTCTCTCTCTCTCTCTCTCTCTCTCTCTCTCTCTCTCTCTCTCTCTCTCTCTCTCTCTCTCTCTCTCTCTCTCTCTCTCGTATCTTCTCATCACATTCACCTCCGTACGATTGCATAACATACCAAAAAATACATTGAACTTTGAGATGCTGACCAGATTAGTCACGAAATTAATAAGTCTATATATCTATATACAGGAGCTATATTCCCCCTAATAAGGGGGGTGGCTGAGTCAAAGCAAACAGCCTTGACTCATCGAGGGAGGAAAATAAGTCTATATACAGGAGCCATATTTCCTCTTATAGGTTGGGTGGCTCAGTCAAAGCAAACAACCTTAACTCATTGCGGGAAGAAAATACAAAGGAGGGGATTCCCAGTCCCCTCGCTCCGCCCTATTCAGTCGAATTTTACGGCACACAGGGGAACATGGAGGAAGTATTCTTACCTCCCTCAAGTATTTTTATGTTGTTTTCTTTAATGGACGTTTTCCTACCATTTTGAACTGCATGGTAACAGTTCAATGTTATTCATATATATATATATATATATATATATATATATATATATATATATATATATATATATATATATATATATATATATATATATATATATATATATATATATCGTAAGGCAATTATAGATGCCTATAGCCTCACAAGGCACTTCAGAGATGCCTATAAGTGCCGGGTGGCAGTGACGCGCTCGATACCCACTGATCGCAATGAGTAATGCTGGCGTCACACATAGCCAAAATTCCCGACCCGACTCTTAAAACCGTCTAAAGACGGAATCCTCCCGGC
>JAXCGZ010017142.1:0-7500 GCA_037179515.1 Halocaridina rubra | reverse complement strand
GTCAATTAGGTCAGATAAAGGTGGAAGGGGGGGGGGGGATGGAACCAGTTAGAAAAAGCAGTTGTTAAATTTATTACTATAAGCGATTTAGATGTGGTTATTCTAACGATTTTCTACTTAAAACTATCAATTCTGAAAGTCATTTAAATTAGTTATTGGGAGCATAAATCAAATATCGCTCATTTCCGAAGGATATAACTATCAAAATCAATCATTTCACATACGAAATAAATGAAAAAAAAAAAATCACCATTTCACACACCAAATCCAATATGGGCTCCAATTTCACAATTACCATTGGTTTCAACTTCAAAGCACATATATATAACTTTGCTTTATGACATCCTGTTTTCTCTATAAACCTACAGTTTTCTCTACTTGTGGTTTTTTATATGAAGTATACATACATACATACATACATACATACATACATACATACATACATACATACATACATACATACATACATACATACATACATACATAGAAACACACACACACATCCATATCGTATATGGCAATACATACATACATATATACATACATACATACATACATACATACATACATACATACATACATACATACATACATACATGCATACATACATACGAAACACACACACACATCCATATCGTATATGGCAATACATACATACATACATACATACATACATACGAAACACACACACACATCCATATAGTATATGGCAACCAATATATCATTGTTATTTATTCTTTTTGACTGCTGTATAATGTTCCTTTTGTGGCGATGAATGGCAGCATATAAAAGTAATCTTGAGGCAGAAAATAGAAGGAACACTATGTACGTTTCTCATAACCCCCACAGACTCTGAAAGAGTGAACAAAGGGCAGCAGATATGTATGTATGTATGTATATATGTATGTATGTGTATGCACAATCACACATACATATATATATATATATATATATATATATATATATATATATATATATATATATATATATATATATATATATATGTTCCGGTTTTACGTCACGGACTCCCTTATCAACTAAGGGCTAGGACGGTTGCCCTCTTGCGAAGGACTTGTTTTGGCAGATGTAATCCTTACGCTGAGTGCATGCCTTTGCTAACCTCAGACCGTGACGGGGCGCGAACCCTCGACCTGACGCCTCAGAGTCGGAGACGCTACCGACTGAGCCACGGCGACTACCTATATATTATATATATATATATATATATATATAATATATATATATATATATATATATATATATATATATATATATATATATATATATATATATAAAACAAGTATAATCACACATATACATATATACAGACGTACATACATGGATACATGCATGCACATATACATAAAGATTACTGAAGTATACTTCTGTTGTTGTATTTTAAAGAAAGCCAGAGAAACAAATATATTCTACACACATTGGTAAACAGGCATATGCACACATACACATGCATACACAGTCATAGGAGAAGATTGGATATGAAGATGAATATTTTTTTTTACATACACACTCCCAAACACATGCACGCACACTTATGTACAATCACATACGCACAGATTACTATGGTATTCATATTTTCACTTCAAAGAGGTGAGATTAACTCATATCTCTTTCTCACACACACATTCAACGATCTGTCTGTCTCTCTCTCTCTCTCTCTCTCTCTCTCTCTCTCTCTCTCTCTCTCTCTCTCTCTCTCTCCTCTCTCTCTTCTATCTATCTATCTATCTATCTATCTATCTCTCTCTTCTCTCTCTCTCTCTCTCTCTCTCTCTCTCTCTCTCTCGCCTCGCTCGCTCTCTCTATGTGTGCATATATATATATATATATATATATATATATATATATATATATATATATATATATATATATATATATATATGGTAGGAAAAGCCCATTAAATAATACAAGAAAAATATGTATATATATAAAGTACTTATTAATTTCATGATGTTATATATATATATATTTTTGTTGTTTTATCTAATGGCTTTTCCTACCATTTTAGACTGTAAGTTAACAGTTCAGTGTTACTGATATATATATATATATATATATATATATATATATATATATATATATATATATATATATAAATATATATATATAGATATAGATATATATATCTATATAGAGAAAGCTATATTCTCTATCCATATATATAGATCTGTATAGATATATACAGATATCTAGATGTATATCTATATAATATATATATGTATATATATATATATGCATATATATATATATATATATATATATATATATATATATATATATATATATATATATATATATATATATATATATATATAAAGTAAAATGAAAGAGTATCTCTAGATACTTTATATATGGGAATAGAATCAAAGAGCACTGCATAATTTACACGGTCTCACAACACCTTACCTCAAACATCCCCACTGAAGGGTGTATGGAGAGAGCATATTCCATGGAGGCAAGATCTCTTCGCCAGAAATTACATTTTAGAAAATGTATCTTTAACACATGGTATGCAAGCTTTCGAAGGCCACGAGCGTCCATCGTCAGGTCAATAAAGACTTACTTGTGGAAAATAGTCTGCCCATGTAGAAACAGCGCCTTTTTCCACGTAAATTCTTTCCATCAGTGTTTATTTGACTGACGATGGAGGTTTGTTGCCTTCAAAAGCTTGTATACCTAAACGTTAGGAAATATTTGCCAAGAAATATTTCTGGCGAAGATAACTTTTTAAAAAGGATATTCGAAGGAAGGTGCTTTAAGACTTGTATAATTTGCATATATATATTATATATATATATATATATATATATATATATATATATATATATATATATATATATATATATATATATAAATATATAATATATATATATATATGTATATATATATATATATATATATATATATATATATATATATATATATATATATATATATATATGTATATATATATATATATATATATATATATATATATATATATATATATATATATATATAATATATATATATATATATATATATATATATATATATATATATATATATATATATGCATCTGTTGTCCTCACCAAAAAGCAGAGTGAAACACCTTTATTTTACACAGAAACACACACACACACACACACACACACACACACACACACACACACACACACACACACACACACACACACACACCCCTCTCTCTCTCTCTCTCTCTCTCTTTCTCTCTCTCTCTCTCTCTCCTCTCTCTCTCTCTCTCTCTCTCTCTCTCTCTCTCTCGCCGCGCGCGCGCGCGCGCGCGTGCACACAAACACACACAGACACACACACAGAAACACACACACACACACACACAGACACACACAAACTTAAATTCTAAATTTATATGCAAGTGTTGCCCTTTCACAAGGGGCAGAATAAAACACACATCTATTTTACATACAAAATAAAACTTTCTCCATCATATAAACTTCTTTATGATGCAAACATCTATTGCGTTTGTTGATACCTATTAACACAGATCGATTCCGCCATCGATACACTGCATGTGTGTGTGATTACCTAATTGTGATTACCTAATTGTGTTTACGGGAAAGAGCCCAAAGCTCGTATCTTCCCGTCTCCTCATCGCTTCCATTTTATACTTAGTCATACTTATCATACCTGTCCTTAAAACTATGGATTGAGATAGCATTAACTACCTCCTCGCTTAGCCAATTCCAATTATCAACTACTCTTACACTGAAAAAGTATTTCCTTACATCCTGCAAAGAAGTTTTCTTACGAAGCTTCAAACTATGACCTCTAGTTCTAGAGCAGCCATATCAAAATATCAATCCTATCCACTCTATCATAACCATGAAGGAATTTAAAGACTGTCACCATATCCCCCCTCACTCTTCTAGCTTCGAGTGATGGTAAGTCTAATTCCCTCAGCCTCTCATCATAACTGAGATTGCGTATTTCTGGCACCAGTTTCGTGGCATGTCTCTGAACTTTTTCAAGCTTAGCTATGTGCTTTTTCAAGTGCGGATTCCAAAAGGGGGCTGCATATTCGAGTTTTGGCCTCACATAGGTTACATAAATATTTCTGAACATTTCCTTGTCCATGTGTGTATGAGTGTGCTGAGAGCCATTAAGGCAGATATATTCTGGGATTCAATATTATAATTATATTTTAGCGTGTGTGTATGTGTGTGTGTGTGTTTGTGCGTGTATGTGTAGCGAGCTTGCATGTTTGTTTTCGTTTACCGTGCTTGCCTCTTCGCACCAGGGGGGGGGGGAAGTTGGTTTAAATATATGGTGTTCTGACACTTGGGGATCAAACCAGTTCAGAACGGTGCTGATCCCAAACCAAGAACAGTGGAGAGAGAAGTTGTCCGACCCGAGTAGAATTCCAAGCCAAAACCAATCTCTAGCCTCCTAGAGGCAATTCAGAAACAGCGACTCTATATGAATATGGGAAGAGCTACTGAGGAAAATGAAGAAAAAAGATGAATAATAATAATAATAATAATAATAATAATAATAATAATAATAATAATAATAATAATAATAATAAGAAAATAATAATAATAATAATAATAATAATAATAATAATAATAATAATAATAATAATAATAATAATAATAAGAAAAATAATAATAATAATAATAATAATAATAATAATAATAATAATAATAATAATAATAATAATAATAATGATAATAATAATAATAATAATAATAATAATAATAATAATAATAATAATAATAATAATAATAATAATAATAATAATAATAATAATAATAATAATAATAACAACAACAACAATAATGATAATTATAACAATGAGGAAGAAGAAGAAATAAAAGAATTGAAATTAAATGAAAGTCTTTGTGTATTTAATAAAGTAGATACAATATTTTCTCTCTTCAGTAGATCAATCGATATAGCACCTGGCTCCAACCCAGAAGGTCCTTAAGTCGAGCCCTATCAAGGTTATTCTTACACTGTTCTTCGCCAATGTCAACTATGGAAAAGAAGGAGAGGTTAGTGGCGTTCCTTGATTGGTTAACCCTGGTAACTCAGCAAGCTCAGTGAGTTAATGGTGGAACAATATCTCATCGATGATCCCAAGCTGCACATACATATGCACATATTCACACATGCAGATCTACACATGTACGCAATTTATGAGGGTATTTATCCGTTGGCGTTTCAGAGAATTTAGAAATAAGCACGTATGTATCTTACGCACACACAAGCGTAAATTCTCCGTCTATATGCAGGAGTTGCCCTTTCAAAAGCATTGGAATAAAACACATTTATTTTACATGCAGACAAAAGCTTGTGGATAATATGTTCCAAACCAATTATGTTTGTTGAGAGTTGTTACACAGATAGTCTGTTTGTTAAATTATTTACTCACATATGTCTGCTTGCTTAATTGAATTGGGGAGATTTTACCCTAAACGTGAATTCTCTCTCTCTCTCTCTCTCTCTCTCTCTCTCTCTCTCTCTCTCTCTCTCTCTCTCTCTCTCTCTCTCTCTCTCTCTCTCTCTCTCTCTCTCTCTCTCTCTCTCTCTCACCTTTTTAGTAAACCATAATATTCAGCTCCGACGCTATCATTTGCTAAAGAAAACCCTTGGAAAGGAGGTAGTTAGTAGCTAGCTAGCTAGCGAGAGAGAGAGAGATAGATAGATAGATAGATAGATAGATATATATATAGATAGATAGATAGATAGATAGATAGAGAGAGAGAGAGAGAGAGAGAGAGAGAGAGAGAGAGAGAGAGAGAGAGGAGAGAGAGAGAGAGAGAGAGAGAGAGAGATCCGCTAATTTTACACTAAAATTGCCCTAAAAAGCAAAAAGTTTGCATAAACTCAACTAACCTTTCCACTAGAATAAGCTAGAATCCGCTATATTCAGCGCTATCACCATCACACACACTCCTGCTTCAAGAGTAAAGAAAGAGATATATTATGATAATGAGTAACGTATATAATATAATATATTCACACTCCTTTGGCGAAGAATATATTTCATGGTCTGAGTATGAAATTTAGGTCCAATATTTTCTTGAAATTTTTCATATTATTTTTTCTTATTTTATTAAAATTTAATATTTACATATTAGTCTTTTTTTTTTTTTTTTTAGCTCAAGATGAGGTTGCTCCTTTTCTTCATATATCTGCCATATTTCTTTCTTCAGATAGCTAGCTAGATAAATAGACAGACAGACAGATAGATAGAGAGAAAGTAAGTTCTCACATTGTTGAGTTTAAATTAAAGCATCTATAAATTAATTAATATATATATATATATATATATATATATATATATATATATATATATATATATATATATATATATATATATATATATATATATATATGTATATATATATATATATATATATATATATATATATATATATAGATATATATATATATATATATATATATATATATATATATATATATATATATATATATATATATATATATATATATATATATATATATATATATATATATATATTAGTAAACAAATGTTTGAGACTTTTCAATATTTTGTATATTCTTCTGTAGCTCAGTTGGCATAGCACTTGGCTGTGACCCAGGAGTCCTCGAGTTCAACTCACTTAAGGGTATCTTATACACCACAGTATCACTCTCATTAGTTGTGTAAATGAGTCTGTTGTGGAACAGTATCTTTAAAAATCCTAATTTCAAGAACAAAAAATGCCGATTCCCCAGATTTCATGTAAACATAATCTTGTGCTGTGGAGTCAAGGGTAGAATAGTATCTCTACTAACTAAAGATTCAGTATTAGTTAAAAAAATAGGTGTGGTTACTTCTTAGGGCTCTCTAATGGTTAATTAGTGGGTGTGGTGTTTTCTTGGAGCTTTGATTGGTTAAAAAGTAGGCGAGTTGAATTGTGAGGCTCTGATAGCTTAAATAGGGGGTGAGGTATTATATTAAGTGAGTTGATTGGTTAAGTAGTGTGTGTGATTACCTAATTGTGATTACCTAATTGTATTTACGGGAAAGAGCCCAAAGCTCGTAACTTCCCGTCTCCTGATCGGTTCCATTTTATACTTAGTGATACTTATCATACCTGTCCTTAAAACTATGGATTGAGATAGCATTAACTACCTCCTCGCTTAGCGAATTCCAATTATCAACTACTCTTACACTGAAAAAGTATTTCCTTACATCCTGCGAAGAAGTTTTCTTACGAAGCTTCAAACTGTGACCTCTAGTTCTAGAGCCAGCCATATCAAAATATCGATCCCTATCCACTCTATCATAACCATGAAGGAATTTAAAGACTGTCACCATATCCCCCCTCACTCTTCTAGCTTCGAGTGATGGTAAGTCTAATTCCCTCAGCCTCTCATCATAACTGAGATTGCGTATTTCTCTGTGTGTGTGTGTGATTACCTAATTGTGATTACCTAATTGTGATTACCTAATTGTGTTTACGGGAAAGAGCCCAAAGCTCGTATCTT
>JAXCGZ010017141.1:95000-123620 GCA_037179515.1 Halocaridina rubra | reverse complement strand
GTCATAATTATGAAGCAATTTTTATGTATCGAAAATGAACAGACCAAAAATATCACACCACGAAAAAGGCGGCAATACAGAGTCAGTGTTGCCATAAAAACAGAAAACCAAAACAATGTACAGTTCGTTATGACAAAAAGAAGCAAAATTAAGGGATCACTTTACAACAACCAAAAAACATTATTAATAAATAAAGTGAAAATATATATATCAATGAATAAATAAATTAATATTTAAATAAAGAAGACATATATCATATCACTACAACACTCCAAATAAAGAAAGAAAATACACTATGCCACTACACCTCTTCTCCAATTTCGTGGATTAAGTAATTTCCAGGCAATGGCTAAATAATCAGGTAGACCTACAGGAAATCACTGACGATCCGGTCAACTGCCATATTTAATTGTTAACGACATTAGGCATTAAAAGCTTATACAACCCCAGGCCAGGATCGAGGCTGGGGCCAGTATATTACTAGCCCCAGTTGCTACCACTACACCACTCTGCGGAGCAGTTACATGAGTAAAATTCTTTCATTCTCACATCAAGGATGTTATTTTGGGCAGTTGCATGAGTAAAATTCTTTCATTCTCACGTCAAGGATGTTACTTTGGCCCATGTTAATTATTTCGAGCACAAAGAATATAAAATAAACAATTTATCCAAGTTATTTCTATATTAAGATTTTACAAAATTTATATACTATATGAATTTATATACTGTATATGATTCTTTTCAGCGTAAATGTCACTGCGTTGGTGCCAATTTATTATTTTATGTTTATGAATTTCGCTTTTGTTGTTTATGCTTATATATGCTCCTCATTACTGGCTGTACATTTTATCTTTTCAGATTAATTAATGGATCGACCTACGGCATGATGGGGATAGCTGTCAGGAGCTATTTAGCAGAAGTCAGTGATGTCCGCATCCGCGGAGCTGCTGGTGTCACTACAGAAGCCATGAAAGGCCTTGGTGGCATAGCTGTAGTTGCTTTGGGCATATTTATGCCATGGTATTACGTTGCAATTATCTGCGGTTGCCACTACTTGGCATATGCTCTGTGCGTTTTACCCTTTCTTCCCGAGAGCCCAACTCATCTCATAATGAAAAATAGAGAGGAAGAAGCTAAGAAAGTGTTAAGGTCTTTGAGGGGACCAACTGTTGACCTGGAAGATGCCATAAGAACGTTGAAAATGGAGAACGAAAGAGCTGACGGGAGTCATGGCTGGCGGGTACTCATAAAACCAGATATTCTTAGAAAATACTTCATAATTTTGGGTTTATTCTTCATATCCAACTTTAGTGGCGTTGAAGTTATACGTGGTAATGCTACACGCATGTTACAATCATCTGGCTTAGCTCTGGACAGAGATACCAGTACCATCATTGTATTTTCAGTTCTCCTCTGTGGTAACATCTCACAGACATTAATACTGGATTGGATAGGTCGAAAGAAGTGTTTGATACTATCTTTGCTGCTGTTATTGGTCTCATATATATTACTGGGCACTTACGTTTATATTATTGCTACTCAGAGAGTGACTGAGACTCACTTTGGAGAGGAAGGGTAAGCTATGACACCATCCTCTAATGTGTACTTAATTTCTTATGGAAAGGGCATCTAATCTTACTTCCTTAACTCCAGCGTGTCTCTGTCCACACCCATCTGAAAGGGGACTAACAGAGAAATCTGAAATGTTGAATTCATATGTACTGTAACTATATTTTTAATGTATACTTTATCGCTGTTTTCGAATAGGGATGAATTGTAACATATAAAACGTTGCATATTGAAAAACCACATTTGAGCCACCATAAAGTGCTAGGAAAGGCATCCAGCCATAATTTTTGTACTCTAACTTCTCTGTGTCCACCCCCATTTCAATGGAGATTTGTAGTAACAAATAAAAGCAGTATATAGCAATATTTTTACTGGGAGTCACCGTGGTTCAAGCGGTAGCGTCCGCGACTCTGAGGCGTCAGGTCGAGGGTTCGCACCCCGTCACGGTCTGAGGTTAGCAAGGGCATGCACTCAGGGTAAGGATTACATCTGCCAAAACAAGTCCTTCGCAAGAAGGCAACCGTCCTAGCCCTTGGTAGAAAAGGGAGTCCGTGACGTGAAAAATAAAAATAGCAATATTTTTACTGTTTGCCCGTGTTAGTGTTTTCTGCCTTTACACGCAGATATTCACTTCTCTTTTAAGTAAAGTTTTTTATTATGTCTTTCAGGTATGGCATAGAAAACAGTTTTAGCTGGGTTCCAACAGCTTGTCTTATGGTTTGTGCATATGGCAGTAGCCTGGGAATTGGCCCAATACCCTGGCTGCTGTCTGCTGAATACTTCCCAACGACCATTCGGCCGCAGGTAACTTCAGACATTTACTCTACCAATTTGTTTAACATATAAATGCTTTGTTGCGTTCACCATCCCCTTATCAAGCGGGATTTGTGTATGTTTGTCAACACAGAAGAGGTTTTCTTGCCCCTACCCCTCATGGGGAATTTGGATTAATAGTGACTTATAAAACAGCAAACAAAAACAATATACCAACAGATTAGCTTATCCCTCCTTCATTATGTATTTTCTTCTTTTACAGGTGTTAGCCATCTGTTCCATATCAGCCAATATTATGACCATCACAGCTTTGCAGCTCTATAGTCCGCTAAAGGTACTCCTTTCTCAAGCTGGGCTTTATTGGTGTTATGCCTCCTTTTCAGCCGTTGGTGTTCTGTACACACTTGCTTTCGTTTATGAAACTAAGGGTATTAGTATAGGATAATGCATGATATATTCTGTATTTCCAAAGCACATTGCCTCTTTGTCATTAGTTGATATTCTGTACCCACTTGTTTTCGTTTATCAAACTCAGGGTAGGGATATAATATAATGTATGACTCGTTCTTTATTTTCAAAACATTGAGCATTATCTAATGTTGGCCATGGTGACACAGTGATAGCTTGCGCAAGTCGGTAAGCAGCTGCTGCGGTTTAACCCTCTGTGAGATGTTAACATAAGCAATCAAATTTGATCTCCCATATAGCTCCAACATGCCTGTGTCCACCCCCATTTAAATGGGGACTAATTGTGACACTTAAAAAGGTGTTTTTTATTACTAAACATTTTCTAATGTTGTTGAACTAAACCATTGCTTTCAAAGGACACTGAACCCAGTTAGATATATTCTCTTTATATGTACCTTAGGTATGATCTGAAGGGTATGATTAGATGTGTAGTACAGTGTAGTGTTGTCAGTAAAAGTTTTGTACTGTTACTCACAGTAGAAGTGGGACACCAGTTAAAGGAATGCATTGTTTTATGTAACTAGAATACTCGACTTTGGTGTTGACAGACTTGCAATCAAGCAAACCGCGGGGTGTTAGGAATGGCATACAACCGTATTTCTCCATCTCCAGTCTGACTCTGTTCACACAATGGGATTAATAGTGAGTGTCACAAAGAAGAAAATAATATGGTGAATACATAAGTACATATTTGCAAACATGATAAGTAAATATGTAAGATTAATTCAAGGATAATATATGAAGTGGGCTACAGCTCAGTGATTAGTGCATTCAACTAAGAAGTGACAAACCTGTGTTCAAGCCCACCACGGAGCACTAGGAAGGGCATCCAACCGTAATCCCCCAACTCCATTTGAATGGGGACTTATTGCTACACATAAAGACAATGCATACTTCCAGGATCTTGTAAAATATTTCACTCCCTGCATTCTAGTAATTTTATCTTCTAATATAAATGGCTGTAGTGTGTGCAAGCTAAATTTATCTGTATTTGTATTATGTTTAAGACTGAATATACCATGCATTTATGTGGCATTTTAGGAATTCTGTGGGTGATTCCATAGTTACACATGTAATGAGTAGAAATAACTTTTGGATTTATACTTCAATTATGTATTTGTTTACATTCGACCCTCAGCTGCACAAATGAGTATCACTTACGGATGTATATATATATATATATATATATATATATATATATATATATATATATATATATATATATATATATATATATATATATATATATGTGTGTGTGTGTGTGTGTGTGTGTGTGATTACCTAATTGTGATTACCTAATTGTGTTTACGGGAAAGAGCCCAAAGCTCGTATCTTCCCGTCTCCTCATCGGTTCCATTTTAGACTTAGTGATACTTATCATACCTGTCCTTAAAACTATGGATTGAGATACCATCGAAATATCGATCCCTATCCACTCTATCATAACCATGAAGGAATTTAAAGACTGTCACCATATCCCCCCTTACTCTTCTAGCTTCGAGTGATGGCAAGTCTAATTCCCTCAGCCTCTCATCATAACTGAGATTGCGTATTTCTGGCACCAGTTTCGTGGCATGTCTTTGAACTTTTTCAAGCTTAGCTATGTGCTTTTTCAAGTGCGGATTCCAAAAGGGGGCTGCATATTCGAGTTTTGGCCTCACATAGGTTACATAAATATTTTTGAACATTTCCTTGTCCATGTGCCTGAAGGCTACCCTTACATTTGATAAGAATGCATATGCTGCCCTTACTACGCCATTTATATGTATTTCTGGAGACAAATCTGCCAGTATGTTTACTCCTAGATCTCTCTCATTTTCTGTCTCTTGAAGTTGTACTCCAGCCACCGAGTAGTCAAGCTTGGGCCTTCTTGCACTTGTACCCATTCTCATTACCTTACATTTTGAGATATTGAATTTCATTAGCCACTTTTCTGACCACTCATGCAGATTATTTAGATCCTCCTGAAGTTCTCTACCATTGTTCTCGTTTTTTACTTTCTCCACAATCTTTGCATCATCTGCAAACATATTCATGAATGAATTTACAGACTCTGGTAGGTCATTTACATATACAAGGAACAAAAGTGGCCCTAAAACTGAACCCTGTGGAACTCCACTACTAACTCTTCTCCATTCAGACACTGAGTGTCTTACTCTAACCCTCTGTTCCCTTCCTTCTAAGTAAGTTTTTATCCATTCCAAGACATTTCCACCTATTCTAGCCATTGATTGCAGCTTCCTAATAAGTCTCCCATGTGGAACAGTGTCAAACGCTTTCTGGAAGTCTAGGAATATGCAATCTGCCCAGCCCTCTCTTTCCTGTAAGATTTGGCTTACCTCATCATAAAATTCTAATAAGTTTGTTACTGTTGATCTACCTTCTCTGAAGCCATGTTGCCTCACTGACAAAAAGTTGAAGGATTCCAAGTGAAGAGAGATATGTTTCCTTAGTAGTTTCTCCATAACTTTGCAAACTATGCTGGTCAAGGAAACTGGTCTATAGTTCAGAGCCGTATCCCTCCTTCTTTTTTTGAAGATAGGTATCACATTTGCTTGTTTCCAGCATCTTGGAATCTCCCCCGACTCCAGTGACTCCTTAAATATGATACTTAGTGCCACTGATATTGTGTTTGCGCATTTTTTAAGCACATGAGGGGATTTGTCATCAGGACCTGTAGCTTTATGAACATCTAAATCCATCAGCGCTTTGCGTACCTCTGTGGCTGTAAGGTTGATGTTCTCTAATACCGGCCCTTGAGCTTCTATCACTGCAATCTGAGGGGGTGGGGTATTTTCTACTGTAAATACTGACTGAAACTCCTTATTCAATTCTTTGCAGATCTCTTCGTCCGTCTCAGTGATGCTTCCATCCGCTCTCTTTAGCCTTAAAACCTGTTCTTTTACCTTCAGTTTTCCTCTAATAAAGCTGTGGAAAAGCTTGGGATTTTCTTTAGCCTTCCTGGTGATGTCCCTCTCATAATCTCTCTCTGCCTCTCTCCTTTTACTTAGGTAGTCATTTCTTGCTCTTTTGTAGGTTTGCCAGGCATTTATGTTTTTTCTCCTCCTATACCTTTTCCAGCATTTGTCTCTCCACTCCTTAGCTTTTTTACACCCATTATCGAACCATTTCTCTCTGGCATGAATTACACCTACTTTGGTGACAGGTATGCAGCAATCTACTATCTTCCCATATTTCTCACAAAAGATGTCATACATTTCTTGTACAGATTTGTTGTAAAATAAGGTTCTCCAGTCAATAACTGCAAAAAGCTCATTCATTTTGATGTAATCTCCTTTCCGATAGTTCCTCCTCATGTCCTCAGTGCCTCTACTCTCAGGAAGAATATCTTCAATGATATACTCCATCAAGTGTGTGTGTGTGTGTGTGTGTGTGTGTGTGTGTGTGTGTGTGTGTGTGTGTGTGTGTGTGTGTGTGATTACCTAATTGTGATTACGAGAAAGAGCCCAAAGCTCGTATCTTCCCGTCTCCTGATCGGTTCCATTTTAGTGATTACCTAATTGTGTTTACGGGAAAGAGCCCAAAGCTCGTATCTTCCCGTCTCCTCATCGGTTCCATTTTAGACTTAGTGATACTTATCATACCTGTCCTTAAAACTATGGATTGAGATACCATTAACTACCTCCTCGCTTAGCCAATTCCAATTATCAACTACTCTTACACTGAAAAAGTATTTCCTTACATCCTGCAAACAAGTTTTCTTACGAAGCTTCAAACTATGACCTCTAGTTCTAGAGCCAACCATATCGAAATATCGATCCCTATCCACTCTATCATAACCATGAAGGAATTTAAAGACTGTCACCATATCCCCCCTCACTCTTCTAGCTTCGAGTGATGGTAAGTCTAATTCCCTCAGCCTCTCATCATAACTGAGATTGCGTATTTCTGGCACCAGTTTCGTGGCATGTCTTTAAACTTTTTCAAGCTTAGCTATGTGCTTTTTCAAGTGCGGATTCCAAAAGGGGGCTGCATATTCGAGTTTTGGCCTCACATAGGTTACATAAATATTTCTGAACATTTCCTTGTCCATGTGCCTGAAGGCTACCCTTACATTTGATAAGAATGCATATGCTGCCCTTACTATGCCATTTATATGTATTTCTGGAGACAAATCTGCCAGTATGTTTACTCCTAGATCTCTCTCATTTTCTGTCTCTTGAAGTTGTACTCCAGCCACCGAGTAGTCAAGCTTGGGCCTTCTTGCACTTGTACCCATTCTCATTACCTTACATTTTGAAGTATTGAATTTCATTAGCCACTTTTTTTATCACTCATGCAGATTATTTAGATCCTCCTGAAGTTCTCTACCATTGTTCTCGTTTTTTACTTTCTTCACAATCTTTGCATCATCTGCAAACATATTCATGAATGAATTTACAGACTCTGGTAGGTTATTTACATATACAAGGAACAAAAGTGGCCCTAAAACTGAACCCTGTGGAACTCCACTACTAACTCTTCTCCATTCAGACACTGAGTGTCTTACTCTAACCCTCTGTTCCCTTCCTTCTAAGTAAGTTTTTATTCATTCCAAAACATTTCCACCTATTCTAGCCATTGATTGCAGCTTCTTAATAAGTCTCCCATGTGGAACAGTGTCAAACGCTTTCTAGGAATATGCAATCTGCCCAGCCCTCTCTTTCCTGTAAGATTTGGCTTACCTCATCATAAAATTCTAATAAGTTTGTTACTGTTGATCTACCTTCTCTGAAGCCATGTTGCCTCACTGACAAAAAGTTGAAGGATTCCAAGTGAATTAATTATATGTGATTAATTACTGTCCATAGAAAAATCTTGCTTTAGCAGTAGAGTAGGTAATAGAAATTTATGTATTAAATCTCATTCCAGCAATTTTAGATCATGTATTCTTCAACATTCACACAGGTACAGTGTTTATGTACATGTATTCATAAATGTTTATACAGGTGAATTACTGTATTAGTATATTGAAATATAGAGGTTGATTATGAAAAACAGTTATGTACACAAGCCATGGGTACCTATTTTTATCCAAATAAAGTGACTCTGTAAAACACCACGAAAGAAAAATCCCTCACAACATATAAGGAAAGAATGGAATACAATAGTTATCCCAGAAATATTGTGACTACAACTCCATACTCATAAAAGAAAATTTATTTTAAAGCATGACTCAATATAGCTCATACGATGAAAGCTATCATAATAATAATAATTATAATACTGTAATTTTGTAGCTTCTCTTATTATGTCAGTATTAATTCCCATTCGAATGGGGGTGGACACAGACAGGCTGGAGTTAGTAATCTCCTAAATTTTATTTGATAAGTTACCTTGATTTGAAAGGAAGAGGAAAGTTGGGATAGGATAGTGGTGAAGAAGGAAGAGGCTGGAGCCTTGGGCATTAAGGATGGATACCCTTACTAACGTTCTGCTGATGGCTCAAACAAGGGTTTGTAATTTTCCGAGTCGAGGTAATAATAAGAATAATACATATTTTATACCTTTTGTTAGGGCACTAACTTTGACCTGTTTAACAGAAGTCTATAGCCAATTGCCCTTAGCCTCAGAGGTCTTAAAGATGACAAACTTGAACTTTTGTTGAAGTTTCACTAATATGTAGAAACCTAATAATGCCAATACATAATTGTGATATTACTCCCTCCCTGTAATAGGGGACTGCGGTAACCCAGTAGTGTGTACAGCATAAGGTGGGAATTGATTAAAGTGGGTTTGATCCCTCTGCAGGTCATTAACGAGGTCATCAAGCCTTAATTACCCAGCTCCTACATGCCCGTGTCCAACCCCATTCGAACTAATTGACACATAAAACTATGCACATATTTTGGGGGCCGTGGTAGCTCACTAGTAGAGTGCACGAGTTGGGAATCGATTAACGTGTGTTCGATCCTACTGCAGGCCATTGGCAAGGGCATTAGGCCTTAATCCCCCAGCTCCAACTTGTGTGTTCACCCCATTCGAATGGGGACTTATTGTGACAGACAATGGTGTACATTATTTTGGGGGGCTGCGGGAGAACAGTGTTAGTGTGCACGAATCTGTAAGCGACTAACACGAGTTCGAGTCTTACTCTTCCTCATAGGTCGAATATATTTATCCACTCCCATTCGAATCGGAACTAATAGTGATGTGCAAGACGGTGCATTTGTGGTTAGTTGTCAGCGGGTATCGAACCCTGTGCAACTTAGTGTGTACAGACAGTAATTATTATGGAAACTGCCACTGAATGCGTTCTTCCATAACCACACACATAAAACAAAGAATGGAACTGTGTATTATGATAATGAAAAGAGTCATTACTCAAAAGCCGCGTATTCCACAAAAGTCAACAGTTCGTGAGAAACGGCAGAAATTCTTTCCAGTGTAGGTACAAACTCACATGCGAAGAGGTTGTCCAGTACACACACACAAACGCGCGCGCATATATATATATATATATATATATATATATATATATATATATATATATATATATATATATATATATATATATATATATATATACACACACACTTAAATACATAGGAAGAGGTCATATACATATTTACATGATTATTTACGTGCATACATACATGGGGAGAGTTATCACATACGTTCATATATGTTTACAGTACTTGCATACATACATGCATTCATGCATAGATAGAAGTTGCTTTTTACGTACATATATACATACATGCTTGCCTACATTCATGCATACATAGGAAGAAGACACCTGCATACATGTATGCTTGCATGCATACATTGCAGTGCAAGCCTAGGTTAAGCTTAGTATTTTCGGTATTTTGGCATATGTGCATGCAAGTAAAGATGCATATAAGCATGTACGAGGCAATCTCTTCCTTTGTATATATACAAATATGTAAGTTTTCAAGCTTAAGTATGCAGGTCACAGCCTCTTCCTAAGTATGTATGCACACGTGTGTACATGTAATTACAATTAGGTAATTACATGTACACATGTGTGCATACATACTTAGGAAGAGGTTGTGACCTGCATACAAAGGCTTGAAAATATACATATTTGCATATATACATAGGAAGAGGTAATCTAGTAAATACTTATATGAATCTATACATGCATGCATATATGCCAAAATACCGGAAATACTAAGTTTAATCTAGGCTTGCACTGTAATAGACTGAAAACTCACTTTTTCGTGATTTGTTTCAAACTGATATATATATATATATATATATATATATATATATATATATATATATATATATATATATATATATATATATATATATATATATATATATATATATATATATATATATATATATATATATATATATATATATATATATATATATATATATATATATATATATATATATCCGTCATCTAATAGTTGTGGTAAATCAGCATATCTTAAGTCCGATATTATCAAGGAGAATCATATCGTAGCGGTGATGTCAGTGTATTTGGAGTCTATATCGGGGTCATGTAAACATAGGTTCCGGGTCAATGCTTGCCTTATTGTCCGCAAAAGTTGTTTGACGACTTCTTTTCCTCCGGAAGATGCGTCATGCACATCTACTGTACGATGGGTTAGTTTGATTGTTTATTATATATTGAATGAAGGCGGCGAGAAAATATTTGTTAGTTTAGTTTAAGTAGCCGTTATAATGCACATAGGTTATTATTATTATTATTATTATTATTATTATTATTATTATTATTATTATTGTTGTTGATATTATTATTACTGTTACTACTGCTGCTATTATTATTATTATTATTATTATTATTATTATTATTATTATTATTATTATTATTATTATTAATGTTGTTGTTGTTGTTATTATTGTCGATATTATTACTCTTACTACTGCTGCTTTTATTATTATTATTATTATTATTATTATTATTATTATTATTATTATTATTATTATTATTATTATTATCTTTATTATTATTATTATTAAACGCATTCTTATACAGAATATATTAAAAACAATGATATGCCTTCTATTACTCTCTAAACCTGTACAATTATTTCTTACCTAACTTGAACACGGGGAACCTACACCAACAAAAACAGCAGCAACAACAACAAACACAATATTTAGTCATTGTCTTTGGTTGATTTCGTATTAAACTGAAAATACCTTCATTAAATATTATTATTCATTTTTTTTCCTCTTTCCATGGCTTGTCAGGTTAAATGCTGGTCTCCCCTCCCAAGGGACCCGAGTACGAAACCCTCTTTCTGTTACTAAATCGAAATATTTCAGTATCCAGTCAATAGATAGGATTTAGATAGGTCGATAGATAACTAAGTATATTAATGAGAGGAAAACATTCGTTGTTAGGGAGACAGAGAGGTGTATAGATAGGTAAACAGGTAATGGGAGGAACAGATACATTATCTAAGATATAGATGTATAGATTTTATGGCTTTAGATAGATAGAGGAAGTGATTAATTGTTTGAGAGATATTTACATAGGTATGAATGGATAGATAGATAGAAAGATAGAGATGGACAGAGGAACCATACACTGTCATACTTTTTTTTGTTTTACGTCACGGACTCCCTTTTCTACCTAGGGCTGGGACGGGTGTCTTCTTGCGAAGGACTTGTTTTGGCAGATGTAATCGTTACCCTGAGTGAATACCCTTGCTAACCTCAGACCGTGACGGGGCGCGAACCCTCGACCTGGCGGCTCAGAGTCGCGGGCGCTACCGCTTGAGCCACGGTGACTACAACTGCCATATACTTATTCGTTTTATTACAGGGATTGCTGATTGGAATTCAAACCGTCGATTTAATTATTGACAACTCACTTGCGTAAGCTATAAGCTCTTTATTTATAAAGGGACTTTCGTTTTTATAACTTGAGAGAGAGAGAGAGTCGAGAAAATGGAGAATAAAAGACATAAAAGAAGGAAATTCTGTGCAGTTAAATGTTCGGAGCGCGCCATCTGGAGGAAGTGTTCGTGTGTGACCAAAACGGCTTCATCGTCGAATATGTCTTCAAGATAAAGCAAATATTTGAAGAAAAGTGGGCTTAATTTTCGTTTAAGATGGATATTGCGTGGTGTTTTCATTAGTTCAATTCATGTTTGTTAATAATTTTTGTATTAGTTTATATTAAAGATTTTTATTTTTTTTCTCTGCGACGTCTTCAGACATGTTTGCCCCGGGGTTTACAACTCCTGGTTAGCCATTGCAGAGCCCCTTTGAGGTAAACAGAATAAAAAAAAAAATAATAAATACATAAATGCGTGAATATATTGAAATTTTTATTCATAAAGAAAAGTTTACAATATTATTATTATTATTATTATTATTATTATTATAATTATTATAATTATTATTATTATTATTATACAGAGGATAGAAAAAAAAAAAGATCCTTATTGTATAAAAGAAAAAATATAAATTGAAAGATCTTTAGAACGAGATCATGATAAATGTTCCGGTTCCGGTTTTACGTCACGGGCTCCCTTATCAACCAAGGGCTAGGACGGTTGCCTTCTTGCGAAGGACTTGTTTTGGCAGATGTAATCCTTACGCTGAGTGAATGCCTTGAGATCATGATAAATAGACTGTGATTATAAAAATGTGTCATAGTTTATAAGCTTTCATCGTTAATTTGTAATTGATATACAGTATATATATATATATATATATATATATATATATATATATATATATATATATATATATATATATATATATATATATATATATATATATGATTACCTAATTGTGCTAACGGGAAAGAGTCCAAAGCTCGTATCTTCCCGTCTCCTGATCGGTTCCATTTTGTACTTAGTGATACTTATCATACCTGTCCTTAAAACTATGGATTGAGATAGCATTAACTACCTCCTCGCTTTGCGAATTCCAATTATAAACTATTCTTACATTGACAAAGTATTTCCTTACAGCCTGCAAAGAAGTTTTCTTACGAACCTTCAAACTATGACCTCTAGTTCTAGAGCCAGCCATATCAAAATATCGATCCCTATCCACTCTATCATAATCATGAAGGAATTTAAAGACTGTCACCATATCCCCCCTCAATCTTCTAGCTCCGAGTGATGGTAAGTCTAATCCCCTCAGCCTGTTATCATAACTGAGATTACGTATTTCTGGCACAAGTTTCGTGGCATGACTTTGAACTTTTTCAAGCTTAGCTACGTGCATTTTCAAGTGCGGATTCCAAAATGTGGCTGCGTATTCAATTTTTGGCCTCACATAAGTTACATAAATATTTCTCAACATTTCCTTGTCCATGTATCTGAGGGCTACCCGTACATTTGCTAAGAAAGCAGATACTGCCCTTACTATGCCATTTATATGCATTTCTGGAAATAAATCTGCCAGTATGTTTACTCCTAGATCTCTCTCATTCTCTGTCTCTTGAAGTTCTGCTCCTGCCACTGAGTAGTCAAGCTTGGGGCTTCTTGCACTTGTAACCATTCTCATTTCCTTACATTTAGAAGTATTGAATTTCGTTAGCCACTTTTCTGACCATTCATGTAGACTATTTAGGTCTTACCACTGTACTAGCCTGCTGGCTAGTGCAGTGGTAACGTGCTGGCTTCGCACTCCCGAGGTCGAAAGATCGGTTCCCGTCCAAGACCGAGAGTTTAAGCTGTTTACTGGCAGGAACTGCTGTGGTTGGACACCACAGTGGGGGGTTGGGGCTTGCCCTGGCTGACGAATACCCATTGTATTGAAATGGAAATAAAGTTTGTTTGTTTGTTTTGTTTGTCCTGAAGTTCTCTACCATTGTTCTCATTTCTTACTTTCTTCACAATCTTTGCATCATCTGCAAACATATTAATGAATGACTTTACAGACTCTGGTAGGTCATATACATATACAAGGAACAAAAGTGGAACTCCGCTACTAACTCTTCTCCATTCAGACACTGAGTGTCTTACTCTAACCCTCTGTTCCCTTAGTTCTAAGTAAGATTTTATCCATTCCAAGATATTTCCAACTATTCTCACCATTGCTTGCAGCTTCTTCATAAGTCTACCGTGTGGGACCATGTCAAATGCTTTCAGGAAGTCTATGGATATGCATGCTGTCCAGCCCTCTCTTTCCTGTAAGATTTGGCTTACCTCATCATAAAATTCTAATATGTTTATTAATGTTGATCTACCTTCTCTGAAGCCATGTTGTCTCACGGACCAAAAGTTGAAGGTTTCCAAGTGAAGAGATATGCATTTTCTTAGTAGTTTCTCCATAACTTTGCAAACTATGTTGGTTAAGGAAGCAGGTCTGTAGTTTAGAGCCATATCCCTCCTTCTCTCTTTGAAGATAGGTACCACGTTCGCTTGTTTCTAACATCTTGGAATCTCCCCTGATTCCAGCGACTTTTCAGATATGATACATAGTGCTGCTGATATTGATTTAGTGCATTTCTTAAGTACATAAGGGGATATATCTTCAGGACCTATAGCTCTATAGGCATTTAACTCCATCAGTGCTTTGCATACCTCTATGGCTGAAAAGATGATGTTCTCTAATACCGGCACATGAGCTCCTTTCTCTGCAAACTGAGTGGGTGGGATATTTTCTGCTGCAAATACTGATTGAAAATCCTTGTTCAATTCTTTGCAGATCTCTTCATCCGTCTCAGTGATGCTTCCATCCACTCTCTTTAGCTTTAAAAGTTGTTCTTTTACCTTCAGTTTTCCTCTGACAAAGAAGTGGAAAAGTTTGGGATTTTCTTTAGCCTTCCGGGTGATGTCCCTTTCCTAGTCCATCACTGCCTCTCTTCCTCTACTTAGGTAATCATTTCTTGCTCTTTTATAAGTTTGCCAGGCATTTATGTTTTTTTTTCCTATGCCTTATCCAGCATTTGACTCTCCACTCCTTAGATCTCTTACAATCATTACTGAACCATTTCTCTCTGGCATGAAGAACTCCTATTTTGGTGGAAGGTATGCTACAATCTACTATATTCCTATGTTGCTCACAAAAGATGTCGTACATTTATTGTACAGAATTAATGTAAACTAAGGCCCTCCAGTCAATAACTGCAAAAAGCTCATTTATTAGTATGTAATCTACTTTCGGATAGTTCCTCCTCATGTCCTCAGTGCCTCTACATTCAGGCAGAGCATCCTCAATGATATACTCCATCAGCAACACACATTGGTCACTCTTTCCAATTGGTGGTTCATACTCAATTTTTTCAATATCCAACACGTTATCTGTGAATACTATAGCAAGAAGCAATGACTCATCCCCACCCCTGTCCCTCGTTTGTTCTAGTACATGTTGGTGTAAGAATTTCCCTTGTACTCAATCTAGGAATCTTGCCACGAATGAGTCCTTACCACTGTGTGGGTCAAGATTTATCCAATCTATCTCTCTACGATTATAATCTTCTTTAATCAAAATCCCTCATATTTTCTCCCATGCAATGTTAACAACTGAGTTTATGACTTCAATAGAACCTATATGATTTTCCTCATAAACCTCTAGCCTATGTTGGTTTCTTGGTGGGTTATATACAACAGTTATTATAATGTTCTCTGACCCAATATTTATGTGAGCAACAAGAAATTCCTTGAATTCACTTTATATAGCAAAGTTTATTTCTTTAACCTGAAATATTTCACTTATGAGCAGTGCTGTCACTCCATTAGTGCTCTCAGATCTTTCAACTCTTGATATTCTGAAGCCCTTACAAAAAATGTGACTTTTTATGTCCTTGCTTAACTTAGTCTCTGTAACCGCCATTGATGTGCATCCTACCCTTTAGTTCTACTGCCTTACCAGCTATTCCATCAGCATTTGTGTGTGTGTATGTATAGGGCATGTGTATTTTTGTTTGTTTTGTATTTTATTTGCTTATTTGTTTTTGAGAGTATATATATATATATATATATATATATATATATATATATATATATATATATATATATATATATATATATATATATATATATACATATATATATATATATATATATATATATATATATATATATATGTACATACGTACGTACGTACGTACGTATGTATGTGTGTGTGTGATTGTAATTGCCCTGGGAGCAGGTTCGAACCTATGACACCCCAGTCAATCCATAAATGCCATAAGATGCCACTGACTAACACTGAAGGTCTTATGTGAAGTAAGAAATCTCTCTCTCTCTCTCTCTCTCTCTCTCTCTCTCTCTCTCTCTCTCTCTCTCTCTCTCTCTCTCTCTCTCTCTCTCTCACACACACACACACACACACATGCGTAAACAAACAAATAAACACTCATATTAATATAAAAAAATAAACATCCGGCCTAATATTAGTATTTGTTGCCGGATATGAGCTATGCTTTAGCTCTTTCCGGTATCACCTTCTTTAAAAACATCCGGAAATGTATCCGAAACGAACTTTAGCGTCTCTAGGTGGTTGTTCCAGAACTGAGAATTCAACCGCTGCGGATGCAAGACGGCTCAACTTAAATCCGGTCCCAATCCCGGTTGAGTGTAGAGAGTTGGTTTTGGGAAGTGTTTTTATTATTCTGTAATAAGTTCCAGCCGCTGGGGGAGCAAGGTTAAAGTTAATGTAAGGTAGAGGCAAGGCACAGTGATAGCACAGATACCGACTCTACACCTACAGAATAACCCCTCCCCAGTAACGTGGAGGCAGTGACTGAAAGGTCACATAGACCTATAGGAAATCACCTATCCCCAGTAAATTGCCCATTTAAGTCAGTAATGACATGAGACAGTGGAAGCTAAATAAACTCAGGGGCAGGATCGAGCCAAGGGACACTACATTACCAGCCCCAGACACTACCACTGCGCCATATTGTCGCTATTGAATCTGAGGAAATCTCCCATTATAGGAAACATTTTTTTTTTTACTACTGAGCATTCAATCACCAATGGAGCAAGCTGGATCCCATCAGTGCCGGGTCTCAATTCCGGCTCAACATCCAAAGAGGTTAGTGAGATACAGCGATCCCAGATAAACATATGAAAAGCTACTGATTAAGAAGTTTTAGTGTTCGAATCCAGAAAGCACACACACACACACACACACACACACACACACACACACACACACACACACACATATATATATATATATATATATATATATATATATATATGTGTGTGTGTGTGTGTGTGTGTGTGTGTGTGTGTGTGTGTGTGTGTGTGTATAAAATCATACATAGTTACATCCACGCATAGTGGTTGCATACAGTGGGAAAAGAGTTGTGCTGTAAAATGTCCATTTTAATATGAAAGGTCAGTTAAGATCAAACACATAAGGTGACCTGGGTCGACCTTAGACAATGGAGGGAAAATAAGAAAAAAAAAAACGGGAAAAATGGGAGAAAACGTGGGAAAGAACTTAATGGCAGAAACGTCTTTAAACGCATTAGAAAACTCTCTCTCTCTCTCTCTCTCTCTCTCTCTCTCTCTCTCTCTCTCTCTCTCTCTCTCTCTCTCTCTCTCTCTCTCTCTCTCTCTCTCTCTCTCTCTCTCTCTCTCAGTCTGTTGAAATATCTATCTAAGGTAATATCTGTTACAGTCAATCAATATCTATCTATATAAAAATCTACTTATGGATCTATCTATCTATTTATCTATGTCAAAAAGTCCTCCTACCAAGTATTCGAGAATACCTAATTTAATGTGGCGTAATTAGTGCCCATTCAAATGGGGGTGGAGCATATGTTCGGGGTGGGGATTTAAAGCTGGATGCCTCTCCTAAATTCCTACGGGGGGATCGAAAGCGTAATTCTCAAGCGCGTCACTTCCTTCTAACTTTTATTCGGATAGCGCCCAGTCACGGTCTGAGGTTAGCAAGGGCATGCACTCAGGGTAACGATTACATCTGCCAAAACAAGCCCTTCGCAAGAAGGCAACCGTCCTAGCCCTTGGTAGAAAAGGGAGTCCGTGACGTAAAATACACGCTAGCTAGCTAGTATAAGTCACTTCCCAACCCACGTGCTTTACCACTGATCTGCGCTGGGTCCCAAATTGAAAATAATTTGTATTATATTGTTATACAGTGCCATCTAGCGACGGAAAAGAGAAGTGTTAATGATAGTCCTTAGGAACAGGATGTTAGACTGCATAAAAGGAAATGAGAGACCAAAACAATTTATTTAAGCGATTGAAATTTAACCTGAACTACTCTGGTGTTTTTATATATGTATATATATATATATATATATATATATATATATATATATATATATATATATATATATATATATATATATATATATATATATATATATATATATGTGTGTGTGTGTGTGTGTGTGTGTGTGTGTGTGTGTGTGTGTGTGTGTGTGTGTGCGCGCGCGTGTGCTCTTTCTACCCACTATTATTTTGGGATCAACTGAAGAATCTCCCCCCCCCCCAGAGTGCCCGGCGTAACAAGTTCCCCCAAGTGAACTCAAAGACAACAACGTTATTCAGATTAGGTTAGGTTAGGTTGGTCTCGTTAAGGGCTAAAATTTTAGCTTATATATACAAATCTGCCTTTGTAATGCCGACCAATATTGACCTCAACTTGAGTTATTCCATAATTCTGTGACTTATCCAGATGGATAACCTAACCTTACCTAACCTAATCTGAATAATGTTGTTGTCTTTGAGTTCAATTCCTTCCCATAACTCATTTGACAATCTGTGCTTTAATCGCGCAAAGGAACCTGACCCGACACGACACAGACCCAGGCCCCATGTGTGATCAACTGAAGAATCTCCCCCCTAACTTATATCAACTGAAGAATCTCCCCCTTGGGTGTGTCTGGGGGATATTCTTCAGTTGATCCTTATGTTGTTTCCACCTACTATTATCTGTCCTTTTCATTTCTATCCATCATTCTTTTATTTTTCCTGTCATTTAGTATGTTACCATTTTTTTTCAGTACATTTCCTTTGTCCCTCCCTTACTCTTAGTGCCTAGCTCGTTGATGGGGAATTTCACAGCTTAAGGACGAATTCTTTGTTTTTTTCTGAAACAAGGATCCCTCCCCTCTCACCTGACTCAAGCAAACATCCCTTTTTCGTTCCATTCTTCATGTGTTTATTGCTGGGTAATTCCTTGGTGCAAGTGTTCGTCCTCTATCCTTATTTATGCATAACAGGAATCCATCTCTTTCCTTTCAGTATTCCTTGGATGCCTTTCTTCATCCTGATTCAATAATGTTCAGTCTTTTATGGCCAGTGCTGGCTCTAATGCCTTGACTTCAATGATGAGTTTCCGACCTAACTTTTATATCCAGGCATTCCTCCCATCCCTTTTTTTCAACGTCCTTCGTCTTTTAAGTCTTAAAATATCCCTTTTCTGTCCCATTTTTCTTAAGTCTGCTGCTGTGTACTGGGTTTTCCCATAGACACTATGCTGGATATCTTACCTAAAGTTTGTATCCAGGAATCCCCTCATCCCTTTTCTAATCCAACTTTCTCTTTTAATTCGCAAAGTAGGCATCCCTTTTTTGTCCATTCTTTTTTAAGTCGACTGCTGATGGCTCCATTGCTGAGTCTCTGAGCTAAATTTTATTTTAAGGAATCTCTTTCCATCCTTTTCTTAACCTCCTTTCTTCTTGAATTCTTAAACATCCCTTTTTCTGTCCTGTCTTTGTGTGTCCAATGTTAGGTGTAATCCCTTGGGTCCGGTGCTGGATCTCTGACCTCAATATTATATCCAAAAATCCCTCCCATCCCTTTTTTCATCTTCCTTTCTTAAAGCAAGCATCCCTTTTTCTGTCCAGTCTTATTGTTCTAATGCTAGGCGTAATCCCTTGGCTCCAATGCTGTCTCTCACCGAAATTATATATCCAGGAATCCCTTTCGTCAGTTTTTTTTTTTTTTCAACCTCCGTTCTCTTTTAATTCTTAAAATAAGCATCCCTTTTTTGTATCTTGATTGCAGTCCCGAGTCTCTGACCTAATTTTATATCCAGGAATCCTTCCCATCCCTTTTCTCAACCTCCTTTCTCTTTTAATTCTTGAAAACAGGTTCCATACACACACCCCTTCCTGACATACTTTCAACGCATAATAATATCTAGTTAAGTAATTGAAAAGCTTCGAATTTTATTTGAGTATTAGCCAACATGTGAGCCGCGGTAACTCAGTGGTGTATGTATATATGTATGTATACATGTATGCATGTAATTACCCAATTGTGTTTACGGGAAAGAGCCCAAAGCTCGTATCTTCCCGTCTCCTGATCGGTTCCATTTTATACGTGTTTATGTATGTATGTGTGAATATAGAATATTATAATATTATAGAATATTATTGAAGTTTCATTGCACCTACAGATCTTTATAGGTCTACAGAATGATCTGGTTTTACGTAACGAACTCCCTTTTCTATTAAGGGCTAGGACGGTGCCTTCTTTCGAAGGATTTTGGGTTTGGCAGTGCGACAGTTACCCTGATTGTATGCCCATCTAACCTCAGACCAGCTGGTCTTGAACCGATAGCTTTATGAATCACATTCACGTGCGCTGCCAACCCAGCCGCGGTGGCCACCTTTATAGGCCTACAGAACAGAATAGCATAATAGACCTATAGGTAACAGCAATACCACCAAACCTGTAAAAGTTTTGAAAAAAAAGGGGACAATAATTCCAGTGTCCAACTGTACACTCCTATAAGATAGTTTGACCTTTTGCTCTGTAACATCCTTTGCTATAGGCCTATTTTGCTATTCTATTCTATAGGCCTATAAAGATCTGAAAGTGCAATAAACCGCCAATAATATAATTTTATTATGCTTATTTGTTTACAGTTTATTGTTACACTCAGTTTGGAATATATATATATATATATATATATATATATATATATATATATATATATATATATATATATATATATATATATATATATATATATATATATATATATATATATATATATATATATATATATATATATATATATATATATATATATATATCAACGCAACAGAATAATTGAGTACAACACGTAAGGAGCTATTTTGCCAATTCTTCAGAGCTGATGTTAAAAGAATTATAGGAAAAATAAATTATATTATTGTAAGTAATTTGTAATGAGTCAGTATGATAATATTGCTAAGTATGTTTATCACATTAAACTATTAAATAAGTACAGATTTATACATATTGTTTATATTTATATATTTACATTCATTTATTTATTTGTATATATATTTATTTATATATTACATATCTTGTTTAGTTTCATTATCTGTTTTTGTTTTATTACGGCACCGTTCCTTTTATTATTTCTCACAAGAAACAAATAATGATAGATTTCGAAATACATAAATTATATCCCCATTTTTAGCTTTATCATAATTTTGTAAAATAAAAGTACTTTGTAATTTATTACATTGCTATTTAACAAAGTTAAAATCGAATGTAAATATTCAATATTCTCCTCTTTTTCGGCAGCCATGTAGTACATTGTACATGTGTTGAAAATTGAAAAAAAGCATTAAGAACAAACAGCAAACATATTTTCAATATAATATCGTCAGGGAAATAGCGTGTGGGTGTATCAGCTGATACGGAAGTAGCAAAACGTTTGCCGACAGAGGTTTGTTCTCCCGCCTCCTACTCCTCTTCTACCGCTTTATGCAATCGGATATTATGAAGAAAATTGAAAAAAGCATTAAGAACAAACAGCAAACATATTGTCAATATGATATCGTCAGGGAAATAGCGAGTAAGGGTTCATCAGCTGATACGGAAGTGTGACAAAACTTATGCATCCTCGTCCTCACCACTCCACCATCAGTGTTGCCAGAATTGATGGAGAGAAATGATAAATATAAAAACTATACATATAAGCTGGTAAGTTATTTCAAGTATCTTAAAGATGAAGTACATTTTTATTTAATTTACTGTAGGTACTACCTTCTTGTAATTAATATATATCTTAAAATGTACCATGCATTTGAAAATAAAAACATCCGATTTATCTGGCAACCATGGCCACTGTACACGTCCCAGTGTAAGCCTGTTGTGAACGGCATAATAGTGCATTAATTTGTTTACTGTACAGTAAATCTGTATATCTTTTATACTGTACACTATTTGCATGTTAATAGTGTACAGAGAGACTACAACTGAAGGTATTAGGATGCAACTAGGACTGGTCCAGACAGTTCCAGGTTGAATCTTCCTTCAGGACGGTTCTCTCCTCATGCCTACATCTACACTGAATATTCTGGCGTATTCATTACACATCTCTTGCTATTCCATTACATTTGACAGTCACAACATTCCGCACATCTGTCTCTTTTTTTCTTCTTTTTCCTCACATTTGTTATTATTTATGAAAGGTTCACAACTAATGGCCCCCAGTACCTGGCATAGTGGGGTGCGAAGAATCTCCGGGGATCGTGTTGACTCCACCATTGGCTTGAGGGCAGACACGCCTGGTGGTAGTAATGGTTCTGCCCTTAACCTTGCACCTTCCAATATATCTGCTTCTTTCACTCTTCACTATTCTAACATTCGGGGGCTGAACTCTAATCTTTCATCTGTGGAACAGCACTTGGGCACTTTCTTCCCTAACCTCCTCCTCCTATCTGAAACCCAGCTGTCTATACATGCTTCCACTGACCCATTCCAAATCTCTCACTATAATCTGTATACTCGTTTTCGTTCCAAAGGTGGGGTCTGTGCATTACTGCAACTCTAACACTCCTGCTGTGAGGCTCATGTACCTTGAATCTCCTGACTTTGATGTTCTCTGGCTAAAAGTCTATGTCTCCACTACCACTATCTTCCTTTGCTTCTGCTACTGTTCTCCAAACTCCACTGAGTTTTTGTCTTTCTTTGAATATCTATCCTCGTGCCATGAGTCCTTGCTATCTTCTCACCCACATGCCGAAGTTCTCTACATTGGAGACTTCAATGTACACCACAGTGAGTGGCTTCATTCTTCTCACACTAATTTGGGAGGAAGCGAGGCCCTTGCTTTCTCTATTACTCCCGATCTGGAGCAAATTATCAATCATCCTACTCACGTTCCTGATCGTCACGAACATGCTGCAAACACTCTTGACATATTTTTTACTTCTAACCCTTCAAATTACTCTTATTCTGTGCTTTCCCCTCTTGGTAAATCTGACCACTCTATGATCTCAGTCTCTTCCATTTTCGCTCCCCCACCACCAATCCCTCCTACTCAGCGCCGCCTTTGGCACTTTGAGCTTACCCAACATGAAAATTTGTGTAACTTTCTCTTTGACTTCCCATGGGATGACTACTGCTTTCGGTCCCGCAACCCTGATCAGGTAGCTTTAAAAGTTGTGGCAATCATGACCACGGGAATGGAGGTGTACATCCCCTCTTCTACAAAAACTTTCTCTCCCCTTACACCTTGGTTTGACAGTGCCTGCTCCAGGGCTATCCAGACTAGGAATTAGGCTCACCGATCTTACCTAGCCTCTCCTTTCGATTTAACTCGCTATGCATTTATTAGAGCTAGGAATCGCTGTACTGCTCAGATTCAAAGGTCTAAGGCTTCCTTTATAAGAAGGAAAGTTGATGACCTTAACTCCTCTCCCACTGACAAATGTTTCTGGTCCTTAGCTAAAAACCTCTCCAAAAACTTCTGTAACTCAAGCTTTCCTCCTCTCATTCATTCTGATGGTTCTATAGCTTGCTCTCCCACTGACAAAGCCTCTCTCTTTGGCTCTCATTTTTCTGCCAACTCTTCTATCAACGATTTCAGCGCACCTATTCCTCAGTCTTTTCCCCTCTCTAACCCTATGCCCTCCCTTATCCTTTCTTCATGCAAAGTTCATAAGGTTCTTTGCTCGCTAAAGACGAACAAGGCATCTGGTCCTGATGGTATCCCTGCATTGTTCCTTAAGGAGTGTGCAGATGAACTGGTTCCCGTGCCGTCTGTTTTGCCTCATTCTGTCAACCAGTATCTATCCTTCATCTTGTAAGCATGCTCTTGTTCAGCCTGTTCTTAAGAAGGGTGACTGCTCTATTCCTTCTAACTACCGACCTATTGCCCTAGCCTCCTCTATTGCTAAAGTTTTCGAAACTTTTGCTCAGTGCTCACTTTTTGAAATGCCTTGAATCTAACTCACTTATCTCCGATCACCAGTACGGCTTCCGCAAGGCAAGATCCACTGGTGATCTCCTGTCCTATCTTACTCATGTATGGTCATCTTCTCTGAGGAACTATGGGGAATCCTTTGTCGTCGCCCTTGATATCACTAAGGCTTTCGACAGAGTTTGGCACAAGGCTCTGTTGGCCAAACTCCCTGCCTATGGCTTTACCCCTTCTTTCTGTTCTCTGATTTCCAGTTTTCTTACTGACCGTTCTATATCTGTAGTTGTTGATGGCGTGACATGTAGCCCTTTCTCTGTTACCAGTGGTGTTCCACAGGGCTCTGTTCTTTCACCTACTGTCTTCCTTCTCTTCATCAGTGATCTTCTACAATCCCCATCTTTCTCTCTTCTTCATGCCTTTGCTGATGATTCTACCCTTCACTTTTCATCTGCCTTTTCTTCACAACCTTCATCTGTTACTCGTAATCAATATTGTATCACTCTTTCTTCTACTCTTAACTCAGATTTGCAGAGAGTATCTGAATGGGGCACTCAAAATTTAGTTAAATTCAGTGCCTCCAAGACACAGTTTCTGGCTATCCCTTTATCATCTTCTCCTCCTGATAACCCTATTGTCTTCGAAACTAATGAAATTTACCCTCTTAACTCTATGAATATATTAGGAATCCATATAGCCTCTAACTTGTCTTGGAGGAATCACATAATCCAAATTTCTAAATTTTCATCCAAAAAATTGGGGGTTTTGTTTCGTTTTTATCATTACTTTTCCTCATTGCGGTTACTTAAAATTTACAAAGGTCTTATCCTTCCCTGCTTAGAATACTGCTCACACATCTGGGGTGCTTCTTCCTCTACTTATCTTCTCGATAGGGTTGAATCTAAGGCAGTCAGACTCATTACTGATCCTTCTCTTACTTCTAACCTGGATTCTCTCTCTCTTCGCTGTAAGGTTTCTTCCCCTTAGCTTTTCTATTGCTACTACTTTCATCACTGCTCTGATGATTCGGCGAGTTGCATCCCTCCTCCACTGCCGAGGCCGCGTAAGACTCGCCAAGCGGCCTCATCTCACAGGTGCTGTGTGGAGATTTGTAGCTCGCGGATTGGTCGGTGCAGTGACTGCTTCCTCCCATCTACCTCCAGACTCTGGAACTCTCTTCCTCCTTCTGTCTTTCCTAATTCTTATGACCTTTCATCCTTCAAAAAGCAGATCTATCGTCATCTCAGAGCCTAGTCCTCCATATCTCTGGGTCCTCTGTACTCTGACTGGTTTTTTCTGTCTGTCGTTTTCCTTTGTGTGACATTGCCTAATCTCTGCCTTGTCCTTAACCTTTTTCTTTTCCTTTGTCTTGGTATTTTCTCGTGCCCGGGCCTTTATTGATGAGGGCAGTTTCTGCCTGTCCCGGTGTCACACTCTTAAAAAAAATATATAACTACGGGTCTTTCTGCTTTGTTATGTACTTATAATATATGTTTTACTTATCTTATATCTTTGGTATAGTGTGTCTATGGACGGTTGTGGAACGAGCTATGCCCTTTATCATTGTCCTATAGAAAATGGCTCGTTTTTTCACATGATTTTCCATTTACCCGTGACTTCTGAGAACCTATCTCCACTTTATTCTGAAAACTAGGTTATTCTTTTAAATTGTGTAAGGACTTTGTGGACTCTCTCTCTCTCTCTCTCTCTCTCTCTCTCTCTCTCTCTCTCTCTCTCTATATATATATATATATATATATATATATATATATATATATATATATATATATATATATATATATATATATATATATACACACACACACACACACACACACACACACACACACACACACACACACACACACACACACACACACACACACGGATTTCATGGAAATGAAACATCAAAATGCATTTTTAAATGAGATATTTTCTTAGTCAATACTGATTTCCTTTTGTTTTGATATTGCAGCTTAGCAATATAATGTCTTAATTAGTGTTTTCATGATAATATTTTCATGACGCCATCTGACATCATGCAGAGAGCTTTGATATATATATATATATATATATATATATATATATATATATATATATATATATATATATATATATATATATATATATGAGCCATTTTTCCCCTTATAAGGAGAATGGCTGGGTCAGGGCAAAATACTCTTGACTCTTTGGGAAGATAAAATATAGAGGAGGGGATTCCCAGTCCCATCGCTCCGCTCCATGTAGTCGACTCTTGCGACACGCAGGGGAACACGGAAGAAGTATTCTAACCCCCCTCCCTCACGGGGGAGATATATATATATATATATATATATATATATATATATATATATATATATATATATATATATATATATATATATATATATATATATATACATAAGATTTTTAAGGATACAATTTTTCAATGATTTTTTAGTTCTCGAAACTTTGCAGCATATTCATAAGAATATTATTACATGTACTGAAATGTGACATTATCTCACCTATATTGGCACAACTCTTACCAATAGTGTCAATACAACCGAATGTACATCATTAACCTTTTCTATTGTCATCAGGCACGCAGAGGAAATAAAGCTGTACTCGCTCGAAAGATTTATGTATGTACTATCACACAGATAGGAAATGAGGGTGTTAGAGCATCACCTTTAAACATAAATGCCAATTTTAAATAACACTTTTGTATTGTGACCTCAAACACAAAGGGTCACGGGAAGCTCAGAGCTCTCGACTTGGGACCTCATCAACTAAGCTTATGTGATGTAAGCTCTCGGTAGCAAAGTGTATAGAGCGCTCAACTGTGGAAGTGATAGACCGCTGATTGAATCCGCCGCGGGGTGTTAGGAAGGGCATTCAGCCTTGATTCCCATTATAGCTCTAACTTGTCGTTGTCTGCACTACTTCGAAATAGGATTAGTAGCGACACACGAAAATATAAATCACATCATGAACTCAAAAACAAAGGGCTGCGGTAGCTCAGTGGTAGAATATTCTAATCGAGAGGCGATAAACCACCAACATAGCGATTCAGTCCCAGGTCCGGGGCGTTAAGAAGGGTATCTCACCGAAGTTTCCTTATACCTCCAACCAGATTTGTCGCTACCATTTACACTACAGAGTAGAATCACCTTAGCACCTCACTTGGATTGAACCCTCCAGTTCCATAATAGATATAGAGAGATAGATAGACAGACATAAACAATATTTTTATTTCTTGGCCTAAACCCGGTCTCACTCACAAATGTCGTACATGGCGACCGAGATAAACACGAGAGATTTAATTTCGTGATCTCATGACCCACGAAACCGCGATATGCGAATCTTGGATCGTGTTTTGTTTGTATATAAACGGAAGACGAAGACGTGAAGATGGCACTTTTTTTCTTTTCAGATGACATGAGGTTTCCTCTCTCTCTCTCTCTCTCTCTCTCTCTCTCTCTCTCTCTCTCTCTCTCTCTCTCTCTCTCTCTCTCTCTCTCTCTCTCTCATCAGTAATACGACCCCGCAAGGTTCATTTATCCTTAATTGCCCAACTCCAGGTGGTTGGATAATTAATAAACAAGGACATTGAGAGCTTCTTCATCCTCAACTTCGGACTCTTTTTCAAAAGGGAGTTTATCTTTTCACCTAAAAAGAAACCAGAGAAGGCTTCGGTCTCATCAAGTCTAGAAAGGACTTAAATCTGGTCACCTCTAGAAGAAAACTTCAGCATCGTCTGTTCTAGAAAGCACTTCTGTATCATCAACTCTAGATTACACCTTCGTATCCTTAGCTCCAGAAGACTTTATTCTAGGCTTCACAAGAAAGCACTTCAGTCACGTCCCTTATAGACTGTAATTCAATAGTGTCTGCTCTAACAAGTTTCTCTCTCTAAAAACCATCACATCTCAAGCATTGGCAGGCTCAATCGAATCTTAGAAATTCGGTAGAGTAATAAAAAATATGAAGTATTTATATAAGTGATATCACCTTTATTTGTGATCGTCATCAAAGTATTGGAAATAAATAAAATTGTATATTCATATGTTGGCTATTTGGGGTGCTCTTAATACTTAGATGTTTTTTTATGATTGTGTCACCAGGACGGGCAAAAAAAAAAAAATCTATCCTCATTGGACCTGGGCACGAAAAAAAAAAAAAAAACATAGAGAGAAACAGAGATGGTGAGTGTATTTTGACTTGTCAGATGTGAAGGAATAATAAGACACGTGTAACGAATATCCAAGAATATTTGGTGTTGATGTAGGCATAGAAAGAGAACCATAACTGATGGAAGACTTAACACCGAACTATCCTGTGGACAGTCGTATTTAAGTCCACAAGACCCTTCAGCTGCATTGCAACGGGCGGTTGATGCCATGGGCCAACCTACTACATAGAGAAAATATAACTTTTCATCAATATTATTTGATTTATTTTAATGTTTGGGGTTTGGGTTACGTGTTTATGGCTGTTTTTGCGTAAATAAATGTATTTTTGTAAATTGACAATTTTCATATCTAAGGTAGTCAATATATATATATATATATATATATATATATATATATATATATATATATATATATATATATATATATATATATATATATATATATATATATATATATATATATATAAAATTACCCGTGTGTCCATCATTGTAAAATTCTTTGACGACTACTACTACTGCTGCTACTGCTACTTGTACTACTACTACTACTACTACTAATACTGATAATAATAATAATTATAATAGTAACAGTA
>JAXCGZ010017141.1:30000-75000 GCA_037179515.1 Halocaridina rubra | reverse complement strand
TTATTATTTGAAATAGAAAGGATGGAAATGTAATTTTACGTTAACATGAGGAAATATTATGAGATTTTGAAGCGCTCGCATGCTCACACGAATTCAGTCTTACACATATCGTCATCTTCCCCGGCGACATCTGCTGACTTAGTCATTATTTTTAATTACTACTTCTGTCCATATTTTGGGAATTATTATTATTATTATTATTATTATTGCTGTTGTTAAAATGCATTAAAGTGTCCAGCCTGTGGAATCTCTCTCTCTCTCTCTCTCTCTCTCTCTCTCTCTCTCTCTCTCTCTCTCTCTCTCTCTCTCTCTCTCTCTCTCTCTCTCTCAAACAATACCACATCAACTTCTGTATGTTTTTGTTCCCATTGTCTGGAATTATTCGCTCTCTATCATTAGATTATTTGTTCATGAGTTTTATTGTGTTGATTTTTGGGCGTGTGTATGAGGCTCTCTACGTGTGTGTGTGTGTGTGATGCGCGCGCGCTCGTGTATATATATATATATATATATATATATATATATATATATATATATATATATATATATATATATATATATATATATATATATATATATATATATGCGCGGATACACAGTCATAATCCCCCTTATAAGAGACCGGCAAGAATGCCTCCTCCGTATTCCCCTACGTGTTGTAAAAGTAAAGTAAATGGGGAGGAGCGAGGGAACTGGAAATATCCTCTTTTATTTTTACCACCCCCAAAGATTCAAGTTATTTGCTTTCTTCACTCACTGTTATTTATATTTGTATTTTTTTTTTATTCTACATCATCAGTTTCTTCATTCTCTACTCTTCTATTCCTATTATTTTCGTATGATAATAATAATAATAACAATAATAATAATAATAATAATAATAATAATAATTATTATTATTATTATTATTATTATTATTATTATTATTATTATTATTACGTGATAACAGAAACATATCCATGGCATGCCACTGTATGATCATAGTGGCAGAATGGAGGGGAGGTGCGGCAGCTCTTTGGTAGAGTGAGCGAGGAAGGAAGTGACTAACGCGGGTTCAAACCCACTACGGGGTATTAGGCACTACAACCAGACCTGATTCCCCTTACATCACTAATATGTGTCCATCCCTATTTGAAGGGGGACTAATGGTGGTTCGGTAATCCAATCACACAGCGTTTACTAATCTGCACAGTTTTCCCATTCGCTTGGGGGTGGACACAGGCATGTTTGACCTGAAGGATAATGGAGCTCGCAGTGGGATCAGACCCGTGTTAGTCGCTTCCCGACTCTCGCACTCTACTAATGAGCTCCTGCGGTTCCGTAAGATTAAAGGAAGATCCTTCCAAATATTCTTACTTTCATGTGGGGTAGCTGATTATGACTAGACTCCTTTACTCATTTCTTTTTTAACACTTCATCCTTTTCTTATATCTTACGGGGCCACTGTAGTGTAATGGTAGTGCACGCTAGTCTGGAAGTGACTAACGGGGGTTCTATCCCATTGCTTGACATTAGGAAGGTCATCCAACTTTTAATTATCCAGCACTCAGTCTGTCCACCCCCATTCGAAAGGGGACTTATTTTGACAATATTTAGACTAAATACAGAATATACCTTGATTTTGAGTCGCGGAATTCTACTACTAACTAAAATAAATAAATAAATAAATAAAATAGAGGGCCTACTCGTATTCTTCGGGACTTATGAACTCAAGACTGCCATAAAGCTAAATAAAGATTGTTCCAAGATAACGTATCCCGGAATTGTGCTCCAAACCTTAAATATAAGAAAATGAGGAAAAGATCAGAAATGGTTATATTCCTCCGAACAATCACCGGAAAGATGGGATCAGAGGAAGTCATTTATGTGTTGCATGGGTGCTTTCTTTTCTGTCATGCATGCACAGCTTGAATCTTCACTTTGATGAATATAGTTCTGGTTTCTGAAAGCACTTTTCTAGAACTAGAGAAAGCTGCAATGAATATAGTTCTGGTTTCTGAAAGCACTTTTCTAGGACTAGAGAAAGCTGCGATTTTGATGGTTTGCATAATTCACTCATGCCACTATTTTTATGACTCGCCTCTTCATTTGGATTCAGTTTGGGCCTTTTGAAAGAACTTGTCTAGCCCTTTAGAAGTCTGCATTTTTTTCCTTCAATCATTTTACATGCAACATGGTGTTTTTGTTATATACGTCTTTTTAGTGTACGCGCAGAATTTTGTTTTTGTTGCTGTCGTCTTGACCCTGAGTTACTTTTAGCCCACTGAAAGAACCTTTTTAGTCCTAGATATATCTGCATTACACGCAGGGCCGTGTTTTTTTTTTTATTACTCACGTCTTCGGTTTGAGTTAGTTCTAATTCTCTGACAAATCCATCTTACACCTATAGAAACCTGTATTTTCCCCTTGTGTTTATATTTACACCCAGGATTTTGTTTTCTTTATTCGCATCTCCACTCTGCTTCAACATTAGGCCTTTGAAGAAACCTTTTTAGCGCTAGAGAAAACTGCAATTTTTCCTTTTAATTTTTGTTTACGCCCAGGATTTTTATTTTCGTTAATCTCATCTTCATTTTGACTTAGTCCTATAGCCTACTGAAAGAACCCTTTTAGCTCAAGAGAAATCTGCACTCTCCCCTCTACTTCTTATTGTTATTTTTTACTCGCAAAGCATTGGTTGGTCTCCAGTTTTTCAATTTAATGAATTTTCGTTCTGGTCGTTGAAAGCGCCTTTTGCAGAACTAAAGAGAGCTCTGTGTGTGTTTTTTTTTTTTTTTTTTTTACATGCAGGACAAACATTTTTTCTCTACATCGTCACTGTGATGTAGATAGATGTTTGCAAGTTCTCAAAAGTATTGTGTCTGCTAAAGAAAATTGGCCCTTTGCAATTTACTAAGTTACCGAAGCTTAGATCCTCATCTCGGGGTGTTGAAAATAAAGGCACCGTAAAGCCAAGTCCTGCAATGTACGTGCGCGCGCGCATGCATGTTTGTATGTGTGTGTGCACGCGTGTGTATGTTTGTGTGTGTACGTGTGTGTGTTTGTGTGTGCATAGTTGTGTGTGATAAAGAGAGGGAGAGAGAGAGAGAGGTCCATATAATGCTTATATAGAATTCATGCATAGTTAACATTCATTTTGTGTTTTATATTTCTATATGTGCGTGTGCGCGCGCGTTTTTTTTTTTTTTTTTTTTTTTTTTTTTTTTTTTTTTTTTTTTTTTTTTTTACACCGGACAGGCAAGAAAATTACCCTCATCATGCCCGGGGACGAAGAAAACACTAAGACGAAGAAAACACTAAGACGAAGAAAAAGTAGAAGGTTAAGGACAAGGCAGAAATCAGGGAATTTACACAATAGGAAAAGTACAGGCTGAAAGAATAGTCGAAGTACTGAGGACCTCATGTATTTATGGACTCGCTATATGTCTCTAATTACGTTATATTTAGATAAAAAAGAAACTAATTTTAGGGAGGACTTTGACGTAGTAACTCTCTCTCTCTCTCTCTCTCTCTCTCTCTCTCTCTCTCTCTCTCTCTCTCTCTCTCTCTCTCTCTCTCTTCTCTCTCTCTCTCTCTTTCCCCAATACAGTGGTAAACACATCATAAAAAAATGTGTAAAAAAAGAAATAATTACAAACATAATCATTTTTAGCGCAAGTGTCCTGAATATCTCAATGAATGAAATAAATGGTGAACTTGACAAACTCTTTCAACCTCAAACTTCGGTTGTAAAATCCATACAGTCTAAAAAAACACACGACCTAGGAGACCTACATCGAATGATAGAAAGTCTTGCAGATAAGGTGAAAATTTTGGAAGCAGATGCTGAAAAGGTGAAAGCCTTACAACACAAGGTGGGTTTACTAGAATCTGACATTGTCCTACTTAAAAGAGATAATTCTAGGTTGAAACTGCTATTAGAAACATCTCCACCTCTCAGTTCAGTGCTGTCACCTAACAACGATGATGTCCCTTCTATCAACAACCCTCAGGTTTTGCAAACTAGGTCTTCTGTCTCTACTCACAATTCCTTCAGTGCATTGAGTGATGAATGTGACAGTGGTAGTGAAGAAGAGGTAGATCCAGATAAAAGTGATAGCCATCAAGACAACCTGAATACACCATCTAGCATAAATAATCAAATCAGTAACAGGTTACAAAATAGTGATGAAACAACAGCGTCCTTTCCCACTACTCCTAACAATACAACAACAGGCACTAACCAGAACAAGATTCTTCCCAGCACAAACAACCAACCTGGTAAAGAGTTGCAAAACAGCGAAGAAGATATAGAGTCAATCTCCACTACTCCTAACAACACAGCAACTGTCACTAACCAGGACACCCAAATTACATCTTCCAGCACAAATAACCAACCCAGCAATAGGCTGCAAAACAATGAAGAAAACAGAAAAGACAAAATAGCAGCAATCTCTATTCTAAACATTCCATCGAAGTCCTCTCCCCCACAGCCACAGTTGCCAAATAATGAAAGTGCAAGGGTTACAGCTCAAATATATATTCGCATTCCTGGCAACCCCTTTGAGAGAGAGATACGTAATACACTGACAAATCAAGGCATTCCTTCTGAAGAAGTCTTGATTAAGGAGCTTTCTCGCACACCAAACTGGGTTTCCTTCGCAATAACGATATCGAAAGGATTTGAATATGTGCCTTACAAACTGAATCAATGGCCTACAGGCACAAGTGTCCAGCCATTTCGTGGGAGCAAACAATGGACACAACCTGGGTATTCTACAAAATATCCCAAACTACAGGCATACCAAAATAAACAGCAAAGAGCTAATGGAACAATCCCCTATACGCGAGACTACAGAAAGAGACACGATACAAACCTCTCTTATCGCCGTCCACGCACAAGAGACTTCTCCTGGAGTGATGGCTCTTACAACCCTAGACACTCACCTAGGCATACAAACTTTGGGAAGGCCCGATCATACCACGGCACGTACTCAAACCAGCGTTGCACATCCAACAGCAGGTACAGACACCAGGATCCATGGGCTAACCCCAGAACACACTACAATGATGAATTCCCAGCAGAATCACACAGTCGAAACTACAACTATGACTATGGATACCACCCCAATGAAACATGGTAATACCTCGTCTCCTGCTGTTGCTGTTACTGCTGCCGATGTGAAAGTTACTTGTAAATATAATGATAGATTATCTGTCGTACATATAAATGCACAATCCCTGTTATCCCATATACTAGAAATTGAACATATGCTTGTACAAGAAAATATTGATGTTCTTTGCATTAGCGAATCATGGCTGTATCCGTCAATTAATAATGCATTTATTAATATTCCTTCATATAATATTTATCGCTATGACAGTGGTAGAGGTGGAGGTGTATGTTTATATGTTAAAAATTATTTGAAGGCCACTGAACTAAATCTTGAAACTGAGAAGCACGAAGGAGTGGAAGATAAATGGATCTCTGTCCAACATAAAAAGTTTCCTTCTATTATCATAGGCTGCGTGTACCGCCACCCCAAAGCCCCAGTAACCCCTTTTAGCTATATTTTGGACGTTTTTAAGGAGATAATTTTAAAAAACAAACCAGTTTTTATATATGGCGATTTTAATGATGATCAACTAAAAAGAGAAAATAAAATGAGTAGACTTATTAAGAATTTAAATCTAGAACAGATTATAAATAAACCAACTAGAATCACTCCCACTTCAGTTTCCCAAATCGATCTAGTAATAACAAACTCCAAACATATGATAACTAAGTGTGACGTAATGCCAAGCCCTATAGCAGACCACGAGGAAATTGTAGCGTCCCTAAATATTCGCAAACCAAAGAGACAACCAATCTTTAAAACATTCAGATGCTTAAGAAATTATTCACAAGAATTACTTTGTAGTTTACTTATGAATGAAGTACATAAATTAAATGAAATTCTATATACCGATAATATAAATATACAAGTAAGAATTTTAACCAGTGTCTTATCATCATGTATAGATCGATGTGCACCACTCGTGACAAGAGAAATATTTCGTCCCTCCGCTCCTTGGATAACAGATGACATAAAAAACATTATGAAAGAAAGAGACAAACTACAAAATGAAGTAAAACTACAAAGAGATAATATCCCTTTAAGAGAAAAGTTTACAGAGCATAAGAAACAAGTAAAATCATTATTAAGTAACAGTAAGAAACAGTATTACAAAAATGAATTTCAAAACGCTAAAGGCAATATCTCTGATACATGGAAAATTGCTAAAACCATGCTTTCCAATAACTGTAATAAAAGTAGTAACATATCAATTATACCCGATGAGGTAGATGTAAGTGCTAAAGCAGAAGAGTTCAATAATTTTTTCGCTGAAGTGGGGAAAAAAAACTTTGAAAAAACAAAAAAAGAAATAATAAATGAAATCAATAATAGTAATGGTGGTAATAATAATGATGATGGTAGTAGTAATAATAATAGTAATGTTGATAATGGTGTAAATAATAATGATGGTGGTAGTAATGGTAATGATAATAGTGATGATGGTAGTAATAATAATAATAATGTTAATCTTGAAGAACATAGTGCATTCAATAGAAGTAATGATGTCTTTAACCCTACTACAGTAGATTGTAATACAGTAATCTTAGTAATAAAAAATCTGAAAGACTCTAATGCATATGGATCAGATGGAATTTGTTTTCGTTTTATTAGAGATTCATTATTTGTAATAGCATATTATCTGACGGTAATAATCAATACTTCCATAGTTACCAATATTTACCCAGATTTATGGAAAAATCCCCATGTAATTCCTGGTTTTAAAAATGGAAATCCTGACGACGTCTCTAACTATAGACCAATCTCTTTACTACCAATTTTATCAAAGATACTTGAAAAGATTGTTGCAAATCAGTTAAGTGAGTTTCTTGAAAAAAATAAACTTATTGCAAAAAGTCAACACGGTTTCAGGCCAAAATTATCAACTGAAACTGCCTTATTGAAAATATCAGATGAAATATACAAAAATATAGATAATAAGAAAATATCATTGCTACTACTACTCGATCTTTCTAAAGCTTTTGATAGTGTACACCATACCATTCTATTAGAAAAATGCAAAAAAATGAACATTGACCCAAGCTGGTTCGAGAACTATTTAAAAAACCGCTACCAGTCAGTCAGAATAAAAGATGTAGTTTCAAGTCGCAAGAAGGTATTGTTTGGGGTCCCTCAGGGATCGATCCTAGGACCTATACTTTTTCTAATATATGTAAACGATCTAGTAAAATATTTACCTAACTGTTATGTCATTCAATATGCTGACGATACTCAAATCTTAATTGAAGGAGAAATCAATTATTTAGAAAATATTATTCGTAGAGCAGAAGAAATTTTGTATATGGCTAAACGTTACTTTCTAAAAAATGGTCTGTTACTTAATGAAACTAAAACCCAATCTATTCTTATCGGATCCAGACAATTATTATCAGAAGTTGATGACAATCTTCATATAAATTTTAACGGTAATATCATTAAGCCAATGAACTCGGTAAAGAACCTAGGTGTCTATTTTGACCGTTACATGAATTTTGAAATGCATATAGATGAAATTTATAAAAAAGTAATGGGTACTCTAATATATCTAAATAGGGTAAAAGACTCATTTGAAACATCAACTCGTATAATAATTGTCCAGTCCTTAGCTATGAGTTTAATTAATTACTGTCTCAAAGTTTGGGGATGTACAAATAAGACTCAATTACAAAGAATACAAAAGTTACAAAACTTTGCAGCACGAGTGGCTGTTGGCATTGTAAGAAAATACGAGCACATCTCTCCTGTTTTAAAAGATCTAGAATGGATAAAGATTAGAGATAAATATGTTTTTGATATATGTACCTTTGTTTTTAATATACTAAGAAACAATCTTCCTGATTGCTTGTATAATTTTTCTACAGTAAGCTCAGTTACCGGGTTAACTACCCGTCAAGGGGAAGATTTATTAGTACGAAGGTCTAAAACTGATATTGGCTCAAGAGATATAAACATTCGTGGACCTCATTTATATAATCAGCTTCCCAGAGAACTAAAAAATGCTGGTTCAGTGTATACTTTTAAATATAATCTTAAGAAGTTACTCTTAAAGGAAGATTTTACTTGTAATTTTTAATAGTACACTCATCTTTATGATTTGTTTGTTTTAGTATGTCTATATCGTACACCACAGATGTCTATCTGGAATATATATGCATCTTATTTGAATACCCAATGTACTTTGGAAATAAAGATTCATTATTATTATTATTATTATTATTATTATTATTACTCTCTCTCTCTCTCTCTCTCTCTCTCTCTCTCTCTCTCTCTCTCTCTCTCTCTCTCTCTCTCTCTCTCTCTCTCTCTCTCTCTCTCTCTCTCTCTCTCTCTCTCTCTAAGGACATCGTGCGCATGCATACAGACTTTTGTGTATTTTTATGCTCTGGAAGTGCATTGTGCTTGCAAGCACTGATGCATGCAGCTTGGAAGACGAGAGTGACCTTTTAAAAATTCTTCTCAGTGTCTTTCCAAGTGCTTGGGTTGAATGCACTGCCTTTCTAAGTCTTGTATATTGGTTACTTTCTGATATGGAAGGTTTATTTACATATTTATTTATCTTATATTCTTGATTATTTTATTTAGTTATTTGTTAGTTTTACTTGACTGTTTGTTATGTGTGTTATTTTACAGGTTTCCTTCTCATGTCTTGCATATTGGCTACTTTGGGTCTTGAAGGATATTTTAACCTGGGTTTATTCTTTTTATATGTCTATTTGTGTGTACGTGATAGTATTTCTCAAGTCTTGCATATTGGCTACTATTTGACAAAGAATAATTTTTTGACTTGCTATTTGTCTGTTTATATATGTGTATATATGCACCGCCTTCTCAAGTTTTTTTTTCTTCTATTTTTACTCATGTTTCATCATTATCGGTTTTATTTGGTTTTTGTTTTATGTGTTATCAATTCCCTCTCAACTTTTGCAATGGCAGGATATTTTTTTTTTGTTCGTTTTTGTATTTTTGCCCTTCCTTTAATCATCTCGCCTTTGGCTAATTTTGACAGAAAAATATATTTAGTTTGTGGGTGGGTGTGTATATGTTTGTTTACAATCTGCACGTGCTTTTTTGTCATTTTCCTATTCAAGGGGATTTGGGTGCTTTGCGACACCCATAGGGGCTTATTGCATTGTAGTATCATTGACAAACCCACAATCAATCCCACCGCGGGGCGTTAGGAAGGGAACCCACTCTTAATGCCCCTGTTCCGACCTGTGTGTGGCCACCTCCTATTCAAATGGGGATTAATAGTAACACATAAAACGACAAACTACAACATAAAAAAATTAGGGCATATTACGTTGTAGGAAAATAAAACCCATCCATAATAGTTCACGGTTCTCTAGCATGTAGTTGACTTTACCGAATCTTTTCTTCATAAGCGCTTTGGAATCACAGAGATAAATTGTTACCATCCCTCACGTGGTAGCCTTAATCAACCAGACAGGTTATGTTATTGCGTAAATGAACATTACTACTATGGCAGTAACATACATATCCTCTCTCTCTCTCTCTCTCTCTCTCTCTCTCTCTCTCTCTCTCTCTCTCTCTCTCTCTCTCTCTCTCTCTCTCTCTCTCTCTCACACACACACACATACACACACACACACACACATTGTTATTCCAGTTTGCTGATTCTGTGATCATCTCTCCATTATACATTTGCAATTGTAATACGCAATATCTTACGTAAAGTATGACGTAAGACATCGTAAGCAATGCGTACAGAGGTTCATATACCGTGATCTGTAATATGTTTAGCTATTATATGATGAGAAGGAAATAGTGCAGCAAGATGTTTATGTATGAGTGTGTGTGTGTGTCCTCGCGCTTGTGAATATGCTTTATATATACGTGAGTGGTACTATAGTTTCTCATGTGTTTGTATATGTATGTCTCTACGCATTTATATGTTTGACTTCATATTTCCAGAATTTTCTCGCGCTCGCGCTCACGTGCGTACGTACACAGACACACGTCAAGAAAATCATCTTTATAATTTGTTTAAAATAGATTATGAAATTAGGTGAAATTCTTTATTAATTCTTTACACTATATATATATATATATATATATATATATATATATATATATATATATATATATATATATATATATATATATATATATATATATATATATATACACACACACGAGTTTTTACCATCCCTTCACATCTGACATGTCTCAACATTCCTCAGCTCTGTTTCTTAAATGTATTCTTGGTGTCCGGGCCTGATGAGGGCACTTTATTTCCCGGCTTGTGGCACAGGGATTATATATATATATATATATATATATATATATATATATATATATATATATATATATATATATATATATATATATATATATATATATATATATATATATATATATATATATATATATATATATATATATACACACACACACGTGTGTGTAAACATGCTTATTTTTTTAATAGTCATACAACATTTATTGTTCAGTTAAAATTCATGATAATGGATACATTGCAAACTCACAGGCAATGCAAAATTGAACAATAAAAATAGTATCCAAAGAATAAGATTCTTCAGCTTGCACTACAAAAAAGAGCCCTTGATCTTTATTTAGTTGATGTCATTGATTCATTGATACTTTTTATCAATGAACAATCGACTTTATATCATGAGTACTTAGGGTTTAATGTCCTACAGCAAAAATAACTTTGTGTGCCCCCCACACACGCAAAGAAAGAGAGAGAGAGAGAGAGAGAAATTTGTCTGTGTATAGATGAGAATTACAAGTGTTTCCCCCATCTGTAAATAATCAACCCTATGATAGATTACCATAAAGATTTTTTTCTTTTGTCGTTGTTGGTTTCGGGGGTTTAGTGGTGAAAGCAAAGGATTTTAACTCTTAATCTTAACCTAACCTAAGGGTGATATTTATCCAATGCATATGTATATCAAGGATATTAGTATGCAGATAAGGATATGCAGTCCCGGTGGATGCGTGGAATGCTAATATACCCACAAATACCACGCGGAACCATCCACACCTGATGGTATTTTTGCGATTATGTGGATATTATATGTCTGTTTTATGTATATTTATCTACATATGTATATGGATACGTGGGTATACATATATACGCACTTAGGAATATGTAAAGTGTTTGTTTATTTTTTCATCCATCCATATACCAAAGCCATATTCCCCCTTAAAAGGGGGAAATAGTTTGCCTTTTATGGGAAGTTAATGCAGAGGAGGGGATTATCAATCCCCTCGCTCCGCCTCATTTAGTCAACTTTTACGACACGCAGGGGAACACGGAGGAAGTATTCTTAACCCCCTCCCTTATCCTACGCAGATCTCTATACAATGATATGCACTTGTGTAAGTAAATTTAAAGATAATACATATGTAAATTATGTATATTACACAATTATATGGCAAAGATATAATTGTAGGTGTACATTCATATTACTACAAGTATGTACATTATGATGAACTTACATTTGTAACTGACACTAGAATACTTGAAGTACTTTACTATATGTATAGTTACTCCGTGTGTGTGTGTAATTACCTAATTGTATGTATATATATATATATATATATATATATATATATATATATATATATATATATATATATATATATATATATATATATATATATATATATATATATATATATATATATATATATATATATATATATATATATATATATATATATATATATGAAGGTAACTACATATATAGCTGGGGAACGAAGTCTTGATGCCCATCCTAGTTCCACTCAGTGGGCTCGAACTCGGGTATGTCACTTCATGACCCTAGTATTGGATCCAACTTGGACAATAATTCCCGTCAGGAGCTTTTGGTGAGAGGCCAGAATATGTCCCTTTCTAATATCTCAAAATATTAATGATTTTTAAACCTAATGGTTACAAGGTTAAAATTCTGTATTTAAAGGCCCCAATGAAAGGCAGAGGCAAGGGCAGGGATAGCACAGAACCCAACTATATATTTAATGCCCATAGCCCATGCCCCCCTCTCCAATTTCTTGGACCCAGTGACCTCCAGATCATATCTGAATATATCAGGTAGACCTATAGGAAATCACCGACCCCAGTTAATTGCCCAGATTAATCAGTAACGACTTGAGATAACGAAAACTAAGCCAACCCCGGGCCAGGATCGATCCTTTGACCAGTCTGTTACCAGCCTCACACGCTGCCAATGCTCTACTGTATTATTTTTCGCATGCTTGATCGTAGACAAAGGGGAGAATACCCCGTCAGTAGCTCTTGGTAAAAAAAAGAAAAAAAAAATTGCTACTCAATATGGTAATGCTTTTCGACGTAATGTTTGCGCATTCGTACACAGTTATTTCCAACTTACTTTTAAAGGCACTGAGAGGTCATAAAAGCAGAGGTCAAAGACCAGGGTACATTAGTGCTTAGTGAACATGAAGGTTTTTCTTTTTTTTAAAGTACTTTTTGAAATTTAAAAAAATATTAACAATACTGATGTTATTACTACTACTACTATTACCACTACTACTACTACTACTACTACTACTACTACTACTACTACTACTACTACTACTAATAATAATAATAATAATAATAATAATAATAATAATAATAATAATTATAATATTAACTAATAATGAAACCAACAGTTAATAAAGTAAATGAAATTATTAGGCAGATGGGGCCACCTGGCATGTGCAGTTCCAATGGACTTTGCCCAGTCATGCCCATAATGAACAGGGGTGGGGAGGCATCATGTAAAGTGAGTGAGGTGGTCATGTTTTATATATGTAGATCAGGTCTCTTGTTTATGTGAATAATGTTGCACTTCATCTCAGCGTATAATTAAGGGCTTGAGATAAACTAGTTATGGGGGGCTGTTAAGCAGCCTTCATTAGTGCAGTTGGTGTGTGTATATGTGCGTGCGCTTGAAATCCTCTCTCTCTCTCTCTCTCTCTCTCTCCTCTCTCTCTCTCTCTCTCTCTCTCTCTCTCTCTCACACACACATACACACACCGCCACGTGTGCTCACCTGTTGCGTGTTAAGTCAAAGCTTATCAATTCCAGGACAGGAAAATAAGCTACTTAAAGCATTATGAGTATTGTTAGCTGAAGTGGGGACCACCGAATCTCAGTGGTAGAGTGCACAAGTCTGGAAGCAACTAACTCGAGTTCAAGCCCTCCGTAGGGCGTTAGGAAGAGCATCCAGGCACCTCTACATCTCATACCTGTCTGTCCACCCCCATTCGAACGGGGACCAATTGTGACAGGTTTTTTTTTTTTATTCGGCTGAATTCACGTATAGACACATTGCATGTAGTATTAAGTACTTTTATCCCCGCATGTCTTACCACTTTTTTTTTAACTCTGAAGTGTACTTCCCGACCACTTACCTAGGAAAAGTGGATCTGAAGATGTTTGTTTGTGTATAATAATGCCTGGAAAGAACTTCAAGTGATTTTGGATGTGATTTTTTAAAGTGTTTAAAAGTGGATGTGCTTTACTCTCCTGGTGTTTGCTCCATTTTTCATGGCTTATATTAATTGATTTATTCTTTCAACTGTGACTCCGACCTGACAGAAGATCCTTGCCCTATTACACTGTTGGTGACCTTAGTAGGATGTTAGGGGGATTGTGGCCGCCACTTACTTTCAACGAGTAAGAGGAGTGATTGAGGTATATTAGCTTCAGGTTGAATGTGTGATTTGACTCAACCACCCTCCTTACAAGGAGAATTGCGGCCATTGTATCAGTATATACATTATTTTTCTATTTATTGTAAATCCATTTATGTGAACAGTGACTCGCACACTTCCAGTTCAATGCGTTCTTTTTTTTAGGTTTGTTTACCATTATAGGTAACGAAGCTGCTTTGGCAGGTGATCTAGGATAAATACTTGGAGAGATATCAAAATCATCATTACCTTTTTCAGAGATAGTCAAAATCATGATAGCCTTTTTCGGAGACGATAAGACACGATAGCAGATATGATTTAAGCTGATTTTGGAGCCAGCAAAGTTAATCTGCTGACTTCAGAAAAAGGAATGACTTATCTATGTGTTTTTACTTTGGGTAGGTTAGTATAAAAGCAGATTTGACTAAGGCTGTTGTTGTTGTTATAAGATATTCCAGCCAGGGGTGAAACGGGTCATGGTAGACCCGTGGATGATTTAGGCTGATGTTGGATCAAGGAAAGATAGTCCCCTCGAACTGGAAAAGGATGTTATTCATACGCACGTATTACATATGCAGTAGCCGTAAATCCCTCTTGTAAGGGAGTGGCCTAGTAAAAGCACACACAAAATATAATGACCAGAGTCCTCTTAGCTTTTTGAAAATAAGGGGCTACCACAACCCCACCACCATCCTGCTTTGGTCACCCACAGTAGAAACGGACTGCCCATACCTTACCGTATTTTTAGGTTAGGTTTGCTTAACATGTAGTAGGTTGGCTCAAGGCATCAGCCGCCCGTTGCGATACTACAGCTGAAGGTTTTTTGAACTTAAATAGGTCTGTCCAGGACAGTTCGATGTTAAGTCTTCCTTCAGTTACGGTTCTTTTTCTATGCCTACCACTACACTGAATATTCTTGGATATTCATCACACATCTTTTATTATCCCTTCACATCTGACAAGTCAATACACTCTCCATCTCTGTTTCTCTTTACTTTATGTATTCTTCGTGCCCAGGCCCGATGAGGGCTCTTTTATTATTATTATATTTTTTTTTTGGCCCTTCCCGGTGTCACAATCATAAAAAAATATGTAATAAACATAGATTGTGATGGATTACTGGCTGCAAGAGGAGTTATGGCTTTAAGACTTGGCACTGGCACTGGCAGTGATTATCTCATTATTTGACCCTTGATATTTTACAATACCTTCAGAAGCGTCTTTTTAACAAATCTTCGCAAGACAACAACAAAATAATTATCGTTCTTGCTTTTGGCACTTTCAGCGTTTGTCATTTTATATCGCAAAAACCTTTTGCGAATTGAGACGAAAAGAGACAGGTTGGAGCTGGGGAATTAAGCATGGATATCTTTCCTAACTGCCTGCGATGGGCCTGAGAACGGAATTATCACTTCCTAAGTCGAATCTAACCACTGCGGTTCCGCGGGCCGCAGAAAAAGGTTCAGAGTACTCTTCTTTAATTTTTGTCGTATGTAATGGAGTAAAACTTTCATGCACGCCAAAAAATACATCTTTTTCTTGTTAAGTGCACCCAGATACCTGTTTATATTGTGTCTTGTCATGAGTAGTGAGCCAGGCTGTACAGATAAAAGCATAAATACGTACTGTTCCTGTCTGACATACTCATTGCTTTATTGCATTAATATTAGTCGTAATTTGAACTTAAAGAATTGTAAGTCTTCGAATCTCATAACGGCTAATGTGGGTTCTGCAGGGCGTTGGGAATGGCGTCTAGCCTTAATCCCTTAGCTCCAGAATGTCCTGAGTCCACCCCTTTCCGAATGAGGCCAGGCTTTGCATATACACCAGATCACATATAATTTTTTTTTGTTTTGGCATAGTCACTGTAACAATAATGTTTGACTATGAACAAGGCTTTACTTATACATATAGGAAACATATTTATAATTTGGCAGACTCCACTCACTTTTTTATTATTATTATTATTATTTTTTGTTTGTTTATTTATTTAGTTATTTATTTATTATTTTTATTGAATTGTGACCATAGGTTCTGCTGAATACATCCGAAATACTTACCGCTCATGTTAGACGTACATGACGTACCTTTATTACTTTAATTTTGTTGTAAAGATTGGTAAACAAGGCTTTGGAGTACAGAAGTATTATGTCTCGTTCACTTTAGACGTAATTAACGTACATATATATTTAAATTTTTGTTGTAGAAATTATTGAGTAAGGCTTTGCAGATACAGCATGAAGGAATTGGTAAAGACTATTGCCCCTAATAATTAATGCGAAACTAGACATTTGTCACTTGATAAAGTATTAAAGTGAGATATATAAATCAGGAAATATTGACGTACAATAAGTTCAATGTGAACAGTTTAGTTTTTTCAAAATTGGGCAATAGTAATTATTAGCTTAAAGAACAGTATAATATTACATACAATTCTTGGTACTTACAACGTCAGTTCTCACAGATATATACGTACATTCATCTACTGATGTACATGTGCATTTTTGCGTATCCTTGTGCGCTGCGCAGTAGTGTATAGTCATGTCCTTGATAAATTCCTTATCGGTCTCTTGTTATCACTAAACATGGTTCCCCAAAGTCTATTATTTGGAAGATAATAATAATAATAATAATAATAATAATAATAATAATAATTATTATTATTATTATTATTATTATCATTATTATTATTATTATAAATAATAATAATAGTAATAATAATAATAATAATCATTATTATTATTATTGTTATTATTATTATTATTATTATTATTATTATTATTATTATTATTCGACTCTATTACTTGTATAATAATAATAATAATAATAATAATAATAATAATAATAATAACAGTACATTTGTCTATGCTAGTAGCAACACGCGATATTCATATCGCTAATTTTTAGTCAAAATATCTGTCTTTTACTGATACGAGATCCCTTTACGATGTACACACACACACACACACACACCACACACAAAATATAATATATATATATATATATATATATATATATATTATATATATATATATATATATATATATATATATATATGGCTTATTTTTACTACCAAGGGAAAACAAGAAAAATAGAATACCTTAGCGCTTACGAGTATCTGTCGCCTCATCCTCGGAGGTAACTCTGAAAATGATTAGATATAAATACACGTAAGCGCTAACGTACTCCGTTATTGGCAGTCTTCCTTCCGCGGTCAAAATATTCATATATACAATTGTCACGTGCACCTCGTGAAACAGATCCATGTAGCGCTCAACACTGAAATACATTTGTACAGGGTAGGGGAGTAACACGTGATTTTGATAAGATTAAATGCTTGCCAAAATTTGCTATTAAAATAACGTATTTTGCTCTTAATTTTGAAAGAACGCATATGTGAAAATAGCATATGTGGAGCTTCACGTAAAAATTTTTTTGTAGAAGTGACGTGTGTCTCTTTATTATAATTATTACTTCATTATCGACTGTCCTTTGTTATCTCCAAGTTGGGGTCTTGTGTACTTTTGCTGATACAATAGCTCTCTCTCTCTCTCTCTCTCTCTCTCTCTCTCTCTCTCTCTCTCTATATATATATATATATATATATATATATATATATATATATATATATATATATATATATATATATATATATATATATATATATTTATTTATTTTTTTCCTACGTTTGATAAATTTTTGCTATGTCCTGGTCAGTTTAGGACAAAACACACTCACGTACACATACACACAGACAAGCAGAAACCATGCAAGTTTAACTCTGTAATCTGATAATATCTTAAGAAGCCCATGATTGTATTTATCCTGGGTTGTACAGTAGCTAACACCGTGTCATATTTGTCCTGGGCTGTGCACTATTGGTTTATGCTTTGCTAATGTACCTGTTGTGGTTATTGTTCGGAATCTAATTTGTAGTTTTTTTTTTTTTTGTACCGTAATTGTCGCAATGTTCTTGTTCTGTATTTGTTGGATGTATCGTAAATGTTTGTTTTATTTGCTGGGAGATGTTTAGCGAGTTATTTGTTCTGAGCATGTTTTAATGTTTGTGTAGGGGCCGCGATAGCTCAGCTGTAGCGTGTGCGCGTCGGGACGCGACTGGAGCGTTAAGAAGGTAATTCTTCCATAATCCCTCAGCTCCAACGTGTGGCCACTCCCATATGAGTGGGGACTAATTGTCACACATAAAACGGATGAAGATGATGTTTGTTTATTTCATGATTGTTGATGTTAATGTTAAATTTACAATTCATAGTTGTTGATGCTCAAGTTATTTGTTCAATGCATGACTTTATCTGTGTTATTTGTTCAGGTCATGATGTTCTTCATATGTTAAATTCATCGTTATTGATGTTATTTGTTTTAATTTGAATGTCTTTACCATTCTGCTTTATACGTTATAGTTGTTCTTTATTTGTGAGCCTTATGCTTGACAGACCCGTGTTCGATCCCACAGTGGGGCGTAAGGCAGGGCATGTGGCCTTGATTATCCTAGCTCAAACCCGTCTGTGTTCATCCCCATTCGAATAGGGATTACTAGTAACTCATTAAGCAACAAACAACAAATTTCTTTACTATCAGTGCCACTGTCGATTTTTTATTTGTTTCTATCAAAAGAAGTATATTTGTTTTTCTTGTTTGGGTTGCACATACTTCAACTTTAAAATGATTTTCCTCTAAGTATAATAATGGGGACCGCGGTAGCTCAGTGGTAGAATGTGTGAGTCGGGAAGCGACAATTGCTGCTTCGAGCTCACAGCCTCCAGCCTTAATTCGCCAACTCTAACGTGTCTGTGTCCACTCCTATTCGAATGGGGACGCATTATGACGTAAAACGATGAATAATCATCTTATAAGTGTATGTTTAGTGTCTCAGGCTCTCCTGAGTTAGTGTTTTTTTTTTAAAGTTATTCTATAAATTATTTTTACTGTTGTTTTTAGGTTTTATGGAATTGAAACTAGAACCATTACTCACTTTATAGAATTGTAGAGCAGTGGTAGCATCTTGGGCTGTGAATATGTTGGCCCAGGTTATTCCTAACTCAGTGGTGGATTAGCTTACCGCAGTCTCATGTCGTTACAGATTAAATTGACCAATTAGTTGGGGCATCGGTGATTTTCTATAAGTCTACCTTATTATTCAGCCATTGCCTGGCGACCACTGGGTCCACATGATTGGAGAGGGGTCTTTAGTGCTATCACTGTCCCTTGCCTCTGTCTTTCATTAGAGACCTAAAACCTAGAACTGGAAATACACCCCTGCAATTGTAGAACATATAAATAAGCAAATTCTTAGCGTTTTATGTCTCTGTTGATCCCCATTCGATTGGGGTGGACGCAGACAGGTTGGAGTTGGGGAAATAAGTAAATCGCATAGAATGAGGCGTTCCCTTCCTATATTTGACGTATTGATTTTGAAATGAATGTTATTTACACATAATCATTTATGAGTTACGCCACATAATGATAAATATGTCAAATAATTCCAGACAAGGAGGCGACCTGTATGTCTTTTTCGTATGCTAATATTATACTCACAGGATATGATAGTTCTTCATTCCAACGGAAATCCTTTTAAGGAAAACTATATTTGCAGATTTATATTGTGAGTCAGTCTCTCTCTCTCTCTCTCTCTCTCTCTCTCTCTCTCTCTCTCTCTCTCTCTCTCTCTCTCTCTCTCTCTCTCTTTCTCTTTCTCATACAGTTCATCGGTGTGAATTGCTGTTTTTTTTATATATTCTGTACATCTGTGCATTTGGTCCCAAAATCTTTGCATGATTTTTTTACTGTAACTTTCGTAAATAAAATAGCCATGTGGTGTGTGTGACACGATTAATACTTTTTAAGTTGGCAGCATGCTTCTCTTGAAGCACCTTTCTTAGCTTATATGTCTTAATAGCTGTAAAATGTCTATATTGGTCTTCTTTTAGTATGTCTCCCCAATCCTCAGTCTTTCGTTAGTGTCCATATTATTTTTACTGTCAGACAGTGTGTGTAATAACCAGTCAGTATGATGGGTTTCAGTGTTCTTGTTTTTGTGTATTTTCCTCTTTCCATCTCTGACTGTCCAGTGTTTTACAGTCTTATGCCCTTCATGACCCCAACCAAAGTCCATTTAGCAATACTTGCTTGAATTCGGTTTTGAGATTAACAAGAAATTCTATATTGGCATGCTTTAGGAAGGGCGTCTCCAGTCCTAATGTCCCAGCTCCAGCAGCCGTACGGGGCAACTATTGTGGATACCAGTTGCATCTGGTTGGCAGCTAACTATATGATGACATGTCATTCTTCTTCAGTTTTATTCTCTCCATATGTCAGTTTTACTGCTAGTGTTCCTTTATGATGACAGCCAACCAACTCCATATACTAGGGTTAGGCACTGTTATTGTCGTGTCCTAATAGTGTGTTTCCTTATTGACATCCAGTGTGTCCAGTAAAGTAATTCTGATAAGGTTTTATGGGCGGATACATATACCAGACTTTGGCACTGTTATTGTGGTGTCCTACTAAATGTTTCTTAATTGGTATCCAATCTTTCTAGTCAGTCTGATTAGATTTTATGGCTAGATACCTTTCTTAACGACAGCCACCCCATGTGCCAGGGTATAGAACCGGGAATAAGGTAACCATCCGTCTCGAATTATAATGTTTCATACGCCAGACTTTCCATTAGCTTGTGCTGTGTTTTATTGTCAGATGACGTCTCCCACACCAACCCAGACAGTTTGCCAAGGTTTTGGACGAGGATTATGAAATCTTACATCACAGATTATTTTCTTTTGTTAATCCTTAATCTTCCACCCTTATTTTGCATGTCCATATATATTATATATATATATATATATATATATATATATATATATATATATATATATATATATATATATATATATATATATATATATATGAATAATTTTTTCCATGACCGGGACTTGAACCTAGGACTCTTAAGCGCCATTTGCATTGGAGTGAACACAGACAGGTTGGAACCGTGATATTAAGGCTGGATGCCCTTCCTAACGCCCCGTGGTGGGCTCGAACACTTGTTTGTCACTTCCTGAGGCGAGTGCTCAAACCACTGTGCTATTGCAGTGCCCATTTCAGTGTAATTTTACGTTTTTACTATTTTTCTGTTCCAAGGAGCACCCTCTCCAGATCATTTATTATAAATTGTTTAAATAATCACGGGGACCGCCGTAGCGTATTAGTAGAATACTCAACTCGGGAACTGACGAACCCGCATTCGGCCCCACGACTGGGCAATAGGAAGGGCATTTAGTTTTAATCTGTCTGTGTCCACCCCAAATTGGGACAAATAACGAACACACAAGGGTAAAAAATTTTATATTATTACTCTATGTTGACTTTGTGCTGATGAATTTTTTTTTCAGGCTTTAATGAATCTACTTAAATGATTAGTAATTAATTATGATGCAACACAATACCTCATCAGTTCACTGCGAATGGTAATTCCGTCGTACACATTGAGAACTAAGGCACGGTATGTAAGTCTTGTATACAGTAATTTGAGGGAAATTTTGGGAGTAAAAGAGTATAACTTCTGTGTATATACCGAGCAAAAATTTTGATATTAAGTAAAATTTTGGTTTTTAATATCAATATAAATCTAATTTTATTTACTTTATTGCTTACTGAAAAGCTCTAAATTATTGAAATCTAAAAATCATATTGTGTTAAGATAAAAAGTCATTGTATAGATGTGTAACGTGGCTACAGACAACTCGGAAAATGCCTCTGGTTAGTAAACTGTTATGCACTCATGCTTGCGCACACACTTGTATACAGACACACGAATACGCACATTTATAATATGTAGTAAAATTTACAAATTCCTTTTTTAGGGGCCATTCATATTATATATATAGGCATTCTATTTCTTCGAGTATATTAATTTCCTAATTTCATATGAAGTAATCCTTACATTAGCACAGATTACATTCATAGAGATAGAGAGAGAGAGATGGATTGATTGATTCTCATAGGCTCTAATGTATCATTTCATTGCTTCGTAACATTATTGTTTAAAAACGGATATATTATATTTTTGTTCATGTTCATATATAATATTATAATCATATAAAACTCTAGATATTAAAATTTCTATTAAAATATAAAGTATACATAGGAAAATATTAGAAACTATAATTCATATGTTGTGGATTTTATTGGTAAAGCTTGTACAATATTTCTAACTATTGATACACAGACGTATAAATCATACACACATAACGATCTATTTACAGAGTAAATAATGTTCCTTTAAAACAAAGAACTTAAAAAAAAAATATACGTAAACAAATAGAACTTTGGATTGTTGTGAGAATTGTAAATGAATGTATAGTTGAGAGCCGCAGCGACTAGGTGCTTTGCTGCTTTCTAAGACTTGTGACACAGGTACAAGAGAGTTTCAAGAACAAATGAGACCATTCAGAGTAATTTTTTTTTTGGGGGGGGGGTAACGGATTGTTACCAAAAGTAAGTGGTTTTTAATCAAGCAACATTAGCCCCTTAGTACTACTTTGAATTTATAAATTTGAAATCATTAATCTGAAGGCTTTTTTTTTATCAGTATCTGCACCAATTGCAAGGTATAATTGATACTACAATTACGTGATTTTCAATAATTTAACTTTAGCAACATAAATGTTAATATAATGGAATAGTTTTAATGAATTATAATTATTGATATTAAATTTAATGTGAATTATATATTAATATATATGGACAACTTGCAAGTTTTAATTGTAAAAGTAAGTGGTTTTTAATTATTTAACAGAAGTAATTTCAAGTTAATGTGATTAAGGGGTTTTTAATTTTATAATTCGTTATATTAAATTTAACAATATGAATGCTTTACTAATCCATATATGGAACAAATGTAAGGCATATATGTTAGTAAAAAATAATTTCATTAAATTAACATAAGCCATTGAAATGTTAATATAAAAAGGCAATTATTTTATAATTTGATCAAATATAATAAAGCCACTTGCAATTAATAAAAGTTTTTTTTTCATGATTTCAGTATTAGCCAGTTAATGCTATGCAGTATAATTAAAATGTTCCTATGAATTTAGTCATAGATAATAAAAATAATTTGAATATCTTTAAGTGTCTCTGTTAATTGATATTGAAACACCTGTCTCTGAAAGTCTTAGATAAGCGCTTATGGGGGTCTTTAGCTGGACTCGAGAGAATTTGTAATTAAGACACATATATTTACAAGATCATGGGTAAATATGTATAAATAATATTTTTGTTTTGGAATATATATTTTGATTCCAAGCATAATTCACTAAGTAATGAACTAGTGGATATATAAAATACAAAATCGTACATTAGTTTCTTTTAGTTGAGCATGTAATATACAGTAATAGAAAACAAAATAACTGTACAAAAAAAGTTTATTTATAGATGCCACTTATCAAAGTTACGTTTACAAAAACACTTGCTGACAGACTGCTCAAACACGTACACAAATTTTCCTCCACGTTACATACACTACTGAATAGTTGGAGAGTTTCCTGCTGGTGCCACTAGCTTTTTCCGGTGTCTTCGACCTATGTGCAAGACCACTTTGCCTTGTTTGATATTTTTGAAGGCTTGAATGGCTTCCTTGTGCGAACTCCCGTGCAGAGGTTTTCCATTTATGGCCAAAATCTCGTCACCTAAAATAAAATATAGTTTTTAGGACTGCTTTTGTAAAATAAAGAGATTTTAAAATTATTTAGTATGCAATGTACGAGTACTATATGTGTATGTAAACTGTGTGCACTCACATAGTAAGTAGGTTGTGGTCACGTGTGCATGCACACATACGTGTACACACATTCACGTATGCGAGTGCACACAGTTTACATACACATATAATAGTCGTACATTGTTCCGGTTTTACGTCACGGACTCCCTTTTCTACTAAGGGCAAGGACGGTTGCCTTCTTACGAAGGACTTGTTTTGGCAGATGTAATCGTTACCCTGAGTGCATGCCCTTGCTAACCTCAGACCGTGACGGGGCGCGAACCCTCGAGGCGTCAGGTCGAGGGTTCCCGCCCCGTCACGGTATGAGGTTAGCAAAGGCATGCACTCAGGGTAACGATTACATCTGCCAAAACAAGTCCTTCGTAAGAAGGCAACCGACCTTGCCTTTAAAAAAAGGGAGTCCGTGACGTAAAACCGGAACAATGTACGACTATTATATGTGTATGTAAACTGTGTGCACTCGCATACGTGACTGTCTGTGTACACGTTTGTGTGCATGCACACGTGACCACAACCTACTCACTAGCGAGTGCAGATGTGTCTACGGTTGCAGACATATCTGTATACGTACACAAGTGTGTGTGTGTGTACTCAAGTATGCGTATGTGCAAACACAATGGTGTAGTTACGTATGCTTGTATATGTACTTACATACACTTGTGTGTACGTATGTACACAAAAGTCTGTGAATGAACACATATCCGTGTTCGCTAATCGCTAGTCTGCGTACACACGTATGTACACATACCTGTGAACACAAAGTCAGGTAAGCGCACGCACATGTATTTAAATATGCATATTTTGCATACAGACTTCTGCTGGGTGTGTAATATATGTAAGTGTTCGTCCACGGACGTGTACGTTTGTGTGTATACACAAAACTGCACAAGTGTGCATACACGTATGTACATGTTGAATGTCCATACTCAAGTTTGTGTTTATGTGCGCACACAGACTAGTCTGTGTGCCCACATACACTTTATACGTGAGTATACATATCTATTTAGCATCAGAGAGTTCATAAGGTAGAAAGACTATGACCTTATTGTTTTATTATCATAAGCCAAACAACAAGCTCGGAGAATGTCAGACATTCATATAATGCAAAAGCTGCATAACTAAATATAGCAGGTATTTATATCTATTATATGTGTACCTGCATATGTATGTTTTAGAGTATATCTGGATATGTATCATAGGGGCATAGAGCATCAGAGAGGATTTCATTTAATCAGTGAAAATTCATCGACACTTTCTGTGGCGAAGAGACTTTGACCTCAATGGGAGAAGTTATCTTTAAACGATACTCAAAAGAGATACTGTATCTGAAGCATTTTATCTCATTTGAAGATTGTACAGAGAGCTTCTCTCTTTGAGGTCAAAGTCTCTTCGTTCATGCGAACTTGGAGATAAGTGTTTTGTGGCTTGAATAAATTAAGTCCTCTCTGATGAGCTATGCCCTTATGATATGTATCTAGCGATACTCTAAACATACATATGAAGGTAATACATACAAATTGTATATAAATACTTGTACATGTGTATAGTACAGTTATGCAGCGTATGAATTATGCATATCTACTCAACTGCATACAACACATGTCCAAGTCTAAGACGTTCTTCAGGCTTATTGTTTGGTTTATGATTATCAAATTATGTCTTTGAACCTTGTGAAAAATATACATTACTCAATGATAAAAACAAATATGTATTCAGTGAGCACTTATACCTGTCTACGTTTGTATTAATACATGCAACCTTTTCCCACGTTTGTATTAATATTAAAACTTGTAACCTTTTCCCCTGCTGCGATTCGAACCTAGGGCATTACTGCCTTTCTTGAAGCCAAAAATTATGCTAGCAGATACTGTTCTAATATTAACCTCCCACATTTAATGGTGCACTCATTATTCTAACGAAGCTAACAAGAGGCGCTACCACTACACCACAGAAGGTTAAAAGGAATCCAACCTTATAGCTTATATGCTATACTTAGGAATGAACGCATTCTATCTGAATGCCACTTCATTCATATTACAGATTCCCCAACCTCACTCGTGGCTTCATTTTAGCATTTAATTCAATTCCCAATCTCATTCGGGCCATGAAATAACCAGATAAGCACATTACATATGTGAAAACATGAATCATTTTTTTTTTTACCCCGACCGGGACTTGAACTTAGGACTTATGATTAGTAAGTCAAGGCACTACCACTACACCACAGAAGGTCAAAAGGAATCCAACCTTATATCTTATATATGCTATACTTAGGAATGAACGCATTCTATCTGAATGCCACTATGTTCATATTACAGATTCCCCAACCTCACTCGTGGCTTCATTTTAGCATTTAATTCAATTCCCAATCTCATTCGGGCCATGAAATAACCAGATAAGCACATTACATATGTGAAAACATGAATCATTCTTTACCCCGACCGGAACTCGAACCTAGGACTTATGATTACTAAGTCAAGGCGCTACCACTACACCACAGAAGGTCAAAAGGAATCCAACCTTATAGCTTATATCTGCTATACTTAGGAATGAACGCATTCTATCTGAATGCCACTATGTTCATATTGCAGATTCCCCAACCTCACTCGCGGCTTCATTTTAGCATTTAATTCAATTCCCAATCTCATTCGGGCCATGAAATAACCCGGTCGTGGTAAAAAAAAAAAAATTCAAGTTTTCACATATGTAATGTGCTTATTTGGTTATTTCATGGCCCTAATGAGATTGGGAATTGAATTAAATGCTAAAATGAAGCCGCGAGTGAGGTTGGGGAATCTGTAATATGAACACAGTGGCATTCAGATAGAATGCGTTCATTCCTACGTATAGCATATATAAGCTATAAGGTTGGATTCCTTTTAACCTTCTGTGGTGTAGTGGTAGCGCCTTGACTTAATAATCATAAGTCCTAGGTTCAAGTCCCGGTCAGGGTAAATAAAAAAAAATGATTCATATTTTCACATATGTAATGTGCTTATTTGGTTATTTCATGGCCCTAATGAGATTGGGAATTGAATTAAATGCTAAAATGAAGCCACGAGTGAGGTTGGGGAATCTGTAATATGAACACAGTGGCATTCAGATAGAATGCGTTCATTCCTACGTATAGCATATATAAGCTATAAGGTTGGATTCCTTTTAACCTTCTGTGGTGTAGTGGTAGCGCCTTGACTTAGTAATTATAAGTCCTAGGTTCAAGTCCCGGTCGGGGTAAATAAAAAAAATGATTCATGTTTTCACACATGTAATGTGCTTATTTGGTTATTTCATGGCCCGAATGAGATTGGGAATTGAATTAAATGCTAAAATGAAGCCACGAGTGAGGTTGGGGAATCTATAATATGAACATAGTGGCATTCAGATAGAATGCATTCATTCCTAAGTATAGCATATATAAGCTATAAGGTTGGATTCATTTTAATCTTCAGTGGTGTAGTGGTAGTGCCTTGACTTAGTAATCATAAGTCCTAGGTTCAAGTCCCGGTCGGGGAAAAAAAAATCAGGTTTTCACATATGTAATGTGCTTATTTGGTTATATATATATATATATATATATATATATATATATATATATATATATATATATATATATAATATATATATAGTGCCTGGATTTAACCTGGCAGGTCACAAATTCATCCATAAGTGGCTTGCACAGCATCTTTGGCAATCCCTCTTGTATCTCTTGTTAGCTTCGTTAGAATAATGAGTGCACCATTAAATGTGGGAGGTTAATATATATATATATATATATATATATATATATATATATATATATATATATATATATATATATATATATATATATATATATTATACACTATATTTTTTTAATTCACATTTGATCTCAAACAAGGAGGGCCGCAATAGCGCATAGATTATAAGGCTCAAATAAGGAAGTGACAAACCCGTGTTTGAGCCAACAGCGAGGCTTTAGAAAGGTCTTCCACCCCCATTCGAATGATTATTTATAGTGACACAATATAGTGAACCAAAAAAATAAATCATAACCTATGCAGAGGAGACTCCATCTTTTCCGTCCATTCTCTTGATTGCATTGTGCAAAGAAATTAGTTTTGCTTGGGATGGACTAATTGCCAAGTCTATTTTCTTATCCTATGATATACGTGTTTTTTTTTTTTTACAAGAGCTCGACTCTGGAATTGACAAAACCATGTTAGACCCACAGCGGGGCGTTATAAAGTTAATGATCCTCAGGTGGTAAATGAGAGCTCTGCTACCTCGGGTCTTTTGTTACTGTTGAGACTAACCAAACATGTTTAAGACTGAACATTATGTTCCTGTCTAAAAACTCTCCTTACCATCTAGAGCTTCATATCCACAAAATAAACCTACTCCTTGTGCTCCTTTGTTTACTGTTGAGACCACCCTTTCAGGCTCACGACTAAACACTTGCGGTCTCGAGCCCACAATCCACAAGTGAAATACAATACTACACTTTGTTAGCTTAAAACTTATTTTTTCAAACGTTTTATATGTCACTATTGATCCCTACTTGGGGTGGACACAGATTGAGGGTGGGAAATTAAGGCCGTATGCCCTGCCTGTCGCCCTGCCATGAGCTCGAACGCGGGTCCATCACCTGAAACGAGCACTCTACATGTTACGCTACGGCGGACCCCTAAGATTTAAACATTGTATGACAGTGCAAATGTTCCATTTACCTTCTTGCAGTGATCCAGAAGAGTCGGCTTGGCCTAGTGGGAACACCGTTTTCACGAAGATTCCCATGGATCTTGGGGAGTCTGTTCCCCCGACGATGCTAAAACCTAGAGATCGATGTCCGGGTCCCTTCTCAAAGACGACCGTCCTGATTTGGAAAGTCACTTCACGTTTGTGTCTGGGCAAAGTGCAGAAGCTTGGCTGACCGTCAACCTGCAACAAAATGTAGTTTTTTTTTTTATTGATATATCTCATATTTGCAAAGGCTAGCATGAAAAAGTGACCCTATATAAAATGGGACAAAGCTGAAGACAAAGAAGCAGGAGAAGTCTTCTAATAAAAAGAATTTTTTCGGTTTTTATTCACATATTGAATAATCCATTATGATATTTATATATCACCATAGCCTCAATAAATCAGCAATCTATTTTTTTTTTCATTTAGTGAGACATCCTCAGCTTACTCTATAAGTATAAATAGTTTAGAAAAATTTAACAGAATATTAAATAATAAATATGCATGACAATTATCAATACTGATATCGCATACACTCATATGTAAAGATATTTTTTTATACATGTTTTTCATTGGGTATATTTGTGCTCTCATGTATATATATATATATATATATATATATATATATATATATATATATATATATATATATATATATATATATATATATACACTACCAGAATAAATTTCTACAAAAAAAGAAAAAAACAACAGTTAATACTTCATAAGATGATGAATAAGTCCCCTTTAAACAATGACAATAATTATCTTCATAAAAAAATAATACAATACATCCTCATTACGGAGTTATTTCCGGCGATGAAGAAGTGATTATCCATTCCTAAAAAAGACCTTGAAATCTTAGCACTCTTTACAAGGCAAATGCGACCCCTCAAGGTGACCTTTTACACCCCAATCTCTTGCAGGTGGTCAAGGGTCGTGCTTAAGTTCAACCTCTTCTTAAAAAGCAAACTAAGAGTGTTTTCTCAAAGGCGGAAATTGGAAGGCTGTAAATACTTTCTTTCCTCTCAAGGAGCGAAAGAAAACGCTATGTATATGCTTTGTACTGCTATTTGTGCAATGGTTAGAGCGGTTGACTCCGTAATGGAAAAACCTGTGTTCAAGTCCACAGCGGGGTATTAGGAAGGGTATCCTAGCTTAATGCCCGGGTAAACCTGCGTGCCTACTCCCATTCGAATGGGGATTAATAGTGATGCAAAAATACTCGCTACTATTTATTCAATTTTTCTTATATTATCAAATAATTGGATATGGAAATAGTTATTCTTTTTAGCATGCTAAATAATAAAAGACAAGTACGATAAATTAAGTAATAATCCTATATGAACCAAGTATAGACATTTCTACAAATAGATATAAATGAAATCGCATAAATAAACAATATTACAGCCACTATAAAGACATGAAACTGTAAACAAACAAATAAGCTCGAGAGAGTGAAATTTTCGACAATGACAAATCAGAATGTCGATTAAAGATGTCAGTTCTGTCTAATCTCGAACTGTTCTCTAGTCTTTTCCCCGCAGCGAAAAATGATCTTGTGACTTTTCTGGCCTCTGTTGACCTCTCACGGTGGGAGGGGTCATCACACCTGTTTCCGTCATCTCGATTTTAAAGAGCAAACTCTCTCTCTCTCTCTCTCTCTCTCTCTCTCTCTCTCTCTCTCTCTCTCTCTCTCTCTCTCTCTCTCAACGCAAATAAGTCATTTAATTGGTGCAAGTACTTAAAACAATTTATCTTTCTTACAAAAGTAAATTAAAAAAAACACACAAAGGCAAAATTATTTTCAAAACTGCTTAGGTAGTCTTTCGGAGGCTTTCTTTGGACTGGAATAAAAACGGGCTTTTCCCGAATGCATTTGTGAAAAATAAATACAATATAAACGGAACCAAGATAACCTGGTCTCGATTGTCTAAGAATGAGAAAATGTACACTTATAACCCTGAAACTAATTTGCATTCACTAAAGCTTAAAGTTAAAACTTAACTACATGGGATTAAGGCTGGATGCTCTCTCTAACGCCCAGTAATGGGCACGAACCTGACTTAGTCGCTTCCCGAATCGCGCACTCTACCACGGAGCTACCGCAACCCCCTAATGCTGCTTGTAATTATGTTTTGATTCAAGTCATACGATACTTGCATATGTAATTGCAATTTACATCAAAAAGTTCTCAACACGTATGGCTTGATTAGCTCAAAGAGCCCATCAAAGGTGTTAGGAAGGGGCTAATCCCCCAGCTCCGGCCTGTTTGAGTCCATCTCCTTCGTATGGGGATTAATAGTGACACAAAACTGCAAACAGCGCAACGTCACCGTGGGGAGTTAGGAAGGGTATCGAGCTCTAATCTCCCCAGCTGCAACTGGTTTGTGTGGATCCCTCCCTTCGAATGGGGATTAATTATGACACAAAAACGCAACATCACCGAGGGGTGTTAGGAAGGGCATCCAACCTGTCCGTGTCCATCCCATTCGAATGGGGATTAAGTACGACAATACGCTGCAAGCGAAGCAACAACAATCTCATTTGCCAAAAAAAAAAAAAAAAGAAAAAATGGCAAACTGCAAAAAACTGTAAGGAATGCATCTCGTTGAAGAGGGTAAAACCATTCAACTATTCAGCACTTTTTTTAATAACCATTTTACCAAAACAAGACACCAATTGAATTTCAATGCCAAGGTCATAACCTTTTGATTGGTATAGAAGAGGTAATATAGCTATTTATGGCATAGTTGTCAGAGAACTAGGCACTCAAAATGAACAAACACCATAAAGTAAGATTATTTAGTAAAGGGTTATATATATATATATATATATATATATATATATATATATATATATATATATATATATATATATATATATATATATATATATATATATATATATATATATATATATATATATATATCAGGACAGGGTTTGTTAAAAACTTGCCAGCAGCGTGAAAAGGAAAAATGAGTAAATATATAATTTTTTTTTTCGGGAACTTTAAGCAAATATTATCGCTATCCTAGAATTGCAAAGCCAGTGACAAGAATTTTTTTTTTAAGCGTCACAATTAGGCCCCATTCAAAAGGAGGTGAACACAGACATACTGCCGCTATAAGGCGATTAATGTTGAATAACGCCCTGTGGTGGGATCGAACCTACGTCGTTCGCTTCCCGCATAGCACGGTCTAACCACTCCCCTATTGTGGCTATACTCTCCCACTCACCAAATCACACATAAACATGTACACCGTCGAGCGAATAAAACCCAATATGCCAAAGCAATTTATGTAATAATCATCCAATCCCATCGAAACACTAAGCATGAAATGTAACACGATGAGCGTGATGATAAGTAGAGATGACAATCACATTGGAAGACAGTTCACACAAGGAGCAATAAAGCGTTAAGGAACCACAATGGCAAAAGCATGTGACACGTCAAAATGAGACAGAGGTCATTACGCAATCATTGCTGTGAAAGCTGACGCAAATATACTCATGATAGTAAAGAAAAAATTAATAACTAATCAATCATAATTTTAGAAATAAAAAAAAATAAATGTGTAAACGTAGCACCGTATAGCCCAAATGGAAAGCCATCCATCAAGCCTAGTTCACACGAGGTCAATAAAACAATGCAACATAGCACAAATCTTGTTGCATTTTCTGGAGCACCTTCAACAATCCCGAGACTCAAGAGGAAGTGACACCAAAACCACAAGTTTCTACTACAGTGGGAAGGGAACCAAGAGGAGGGATGAGAACAAAAAGGAGGAAAGGAACCAAGAGGGGGGGACAAAAAAAAAAAGAGGGGGGGACAAAAAAAAAAAAACCCTAGGTAAAAAGTGAAGCAAGAAGAAAGGGAACCAAGAAGAAAGCAGGGAAAAAAGGGAACCAAGAGGAGGGAAGGGAACCAAGAGGAGGAAAGGGCCACCCAGAGACAATGAAAGCGTAAGTGTAATGAATAGCGAAAAGAGAGAGGTGAATATAATATAAAGATGAATGTAAGAAAAGTAAATGTAAAGGAGAAAGAATATCTTTTATTCTTAACTCTCTTTGCGACGTTTATACGGGGTCACTATTTATCGCTAACCTCTGGGGGGGGGGGCTACTGTTAGTAAACCAAACAATTTATGGCGTGATGACCTTCATTTTGTCACCGGATCCAAACATTATTACTCAGTCAGGATTTGCGTGTTTATATATATATATATATATATATATATATATATATATATATATATATATATATATATATATATATATATATATATATATATATATATATATATATATATATATATATATATATATATTGCTGTGATCAATTTCAATTGTGCGCACAGGTCATGAAAATCATGCCCTCACGTTTAGGCGAACATGGGTTGGTTATGTAGTCAACATTAACTTAACAAAATCTAAATTTATATAACACGAAAGTCTTGATATGTTGCTTCTCAAATGAGCTGGAATATTAGCAACAAATTTTAATAATAGTAAATTAGCTCTTATGCCCACAAGAAATCCAGAGTTATACGTGCGTCATATGCCGTGTCAAGAGGGGATCTCATATAAATTTTAAGTACCCCTCAAATGTTTAATCCCCATTTCCAGCACCGTTTTGTGTCACAATTCGTTCCCCTACGAAGGGTGGCGAACACATCTGGGATGCTCTTCTAAACTCCCAAGGGTGAGATCAAACCCGCTTTAGTTGCTTCCAGATTAACGCAATCTACCACTGAGCTGCCCCAACCTCTAATGTACAAACCAATAAATTCTAGATTAAGTGTTCGTGCGCAACTTAGCTTAAAAGTGCAGCCACTTGTAGCGAAAATAATTATGATGCAAATACAGGTCTAAAAATATCTCCTTATCAGCACGGTACAGGTGTGTCCACACCCTGCCTAGCGCTACCTCATACCGCCAATATCGAGGTCTTGACCTGCAGTTCTTTCCCTCCGCAACCAACCTTCACGCACCGCTGCCCACAACTTTCTGGTTCAAGGTTACGGCATAGAATGGTCATGTACACGATGACCGAAATGCAAAAACGAACAATTTTATTTTTATTTTTGTTCTCAGGTCAAAAAACTTTTCGTTGTACATGCAAAAAGACAACCTTATATGTTTTTTTTTTTCACTTCGTTAAAATAAAATTATGAGTTGTAGATATAATCTTCAATAGGTTTCCAGGAATATATACAAATATCGACCTTTACGAAGCTTCTGTACTGCTAATTCATTCTGACAACGAAGCAATGCTATAGCAATGACGAAATACAAAATACGCTTTTAAAACGCTGATTTTTCTAATCAAAACCTATGCACAATAACTGCAATTTTTTTGACATATTTCAAAATCATGCGAAACTAATTATTAATAACTACAGCAAGACCTAAACTACCTTGTTACAATCACTTCCAACCAAAGGCATCCCAAAGAGAAAACACACTCATCAAGGTCTAAGCATCCATAAAAAAAAAAGAGAACCAATAACACTCCACAAGCCATAACCAAGTAATTAATGTACCGGAACACTTTAATATGTACTCAAGCGAGTTACAATAGCCAAGGTGCCGATACGCAAACTTTAATGACCAGAACCGTACTATAACTGCTCAAGAAGTTTAATGTTAGGCATCGAATATTAAACATGTGAAAACCATATGATGATAATAATAATGATGATGATTGAAGAAGATGAAGAATCATGAGTACGCAACTAGAAAAGGCGATTCGTTATTGGAGACAACAAGAGTATAGAAGACTCGAGACTGGGTGTCCTGAAATAACTCGAAATTGGGTATACATACGTGTGTACAAAGAGCAAGTTTACATGCCCAATATAAATATTGCACCAAAGGAAGACACACCTTTTGCAACTTCTGTGGCTGAGCACAAATTGCGGGTCGACCTACGATTCACAAGGGTTCACACCACATCAGATTAACTCTAACCCTGAGAAAACATTATGGCGTGGGACGATTGTTATCGTATATTGCTACATAGCCTAAATAAAACTATTCTCAAGTCAACCCGTCACCAATCTAGAATAACCTATGTAAGCAATACATAGTTACATACTAATAAAAATATCCTAGCAATTTTTTTAATGTTCTGCACAACTGCAGTGGTAGTCTGGGCCTGGTAATATACTGGCCCGTAGTTGGACTAGCTTTCACTGTCTCTTGCCTCTGCCTCTCATAAGAAACCTTTAACCTTCACATACACCATGTCAAAGGTTGCTAATGCTATTAAACGCCTGATATGTAAAGCGAAAAATTCTTTTTTGCTATACTAGGGGTTTTGCCACCCGTAAAAAACACATGAAACGAGTGAGAGATAAATAAGGGTATATAAGCCTAATTAGTACCATATAATCTTCCTTTCCCCAGCGCTGCTGGTGACAACTGAGCGAAGGAGCCATAAATTTGAGGGTGGGGTTCCTCAGGTGTCGCCCTCCCGCAATCTTCCCCGAGACACGTTTGGAACCCAGCCCTTTTATCCATTACCCCACCCGGTTCTATCCCTATTACCCAATATTACAGCTGCTACCGATACTGATCTCTCTTCACCCCGTGGTGCCCCTGATCCTTTACGACACTTCAGTAATCACAAGATTAATTTTCGAAATTTCGAACCTCGTAATGTTTGTCTGTTTGCCGTTTTATATGTCAATATTAATTTCCATTCGAATGGGAGTGAAGAGACAAGATGGATGTCCTTCCTAAAGCCCAGCAGGTGGGTTTGAGCGCGAGTATGTCACTTCTTGATTAGAGTACTCTGACTACTTCATAATGCTTTACTAGTGTAGAGATAAAAATACGATTTTTCTTCAATTCGTGGTGCCCCTTATTTTACGAGACTTCACTAATCACAAGACCAAGTTCCAAATGAATCCCTTACCTTAAAAACTCATTATAGGAGAGAATAAACACAGAGTAGTAATATTTACGGTATTTCCTAATTTTCTGCAGACTACTCATAATCGTTATCTACAGTTCAGCACGTGGTCATTCACGCTCCAAAAACAACTCAGGATAATTTATTTAGATTCCTTTTGAAATATGAATTAAAATATGGCTGGACTACATATCGAAAAGAATGTAGTCTTTTTTTTTTTATGATTGTCACGCCAGGACGGGCCAACATAAATAAAATAAAACAGCCCTCATCGGGCCTGGGCACGAAGAATACATAAAGTAAAGAGAGAGAGAGATGGAGTGTAAGGACTTGTCAGCTGTGAAGGGATAATAAAAGATGTGTAATGAATATCCAAGAATATTCAGTGTAGCTGTAGGCATAGAAAAAGAACCGTAACTGAAGAATGACTTAACATCGAACTACAAAATTAACAATGTTCCAGCAAAATGTCTGGAAATTAAAATATCTGTACTATGAAGTTTAATGTCTCATTGTCCCTTCACATTTAACAAGTCACAATACTCCCATCTCTGTTTCCCTCGTGCCCAGGCCCGATTAGGATAATTTATTGATTTTTATTTATTTTTGGCCGGTCCTGGTGTCAGTAAAAAAACTTAGCAAATACTTAAACAACCAATTTCAGTATGCAAAAGAGTTTCCTTTACAAAGTCAAATACTAATAGGGGTTTTTCAAAAAGGTTCTCTGTGTGTGGGTATGATACTCATCTCTTCTGTTTCAAGTTAATCTACACTTCCAAACCCACCCCAAGAGATTACCAAGTAACCGCTACTCTCCTATAACCAAACATGATATCTATACAACCCATAAAATCTAAGTCTTCCTTAACACGAAAATCGTAAAACAGAGATAACAGAAAACATATGAAGCCTACCTTAATACATGGACCATATGTCAGTAATGGTAGTGTGGTAGCTCACGCGAGTAGAGAAGTGACTAACCAGGGTTTAATCCCAGGGAGGGGAGTTGGGATGGATATCCAGCTTTGGCCCTCAAGCTACATGTCTGTGCCCACCCCAAACGAATGGGGTGTGACGCCTAAAACGGCAAACAAAATAGTGGCTAATTTATTTCCACACAATTTTTGAGTCACGTGTCGCGCATCAGGGGTGGAGATGGAGACATCGGACAGTTGGCGGTGGACGCCCACAAACGGACAACCATAAATCGAATGTGGGCGTGTTGAAGAATACGGAGAGAGAGAGAGAGAGAGAGAGAGAGAGAGAGAGAGAGAGAGAGAGAGAGAGAGAGAGAGAGAGAGAGAGAGAATGTGAATGTATGTAAATAAAAGCAAAAATTACTACTGATGAATATTGAGAGGTATGGCAAATACTTGAAAAATAATATTTTTTTCCCAATTTACTCTGCTTAACTATTACAGTGGCCTAAAATTACAACTGAATGTCTAGGACTTAAATAGGACTGGCCAGGACACCTCGATGTTAAAATTAAGTCTTCCTTCAGTTACGGTTCTTTTTCTATGCTTACATCGACACCGAATATACTGGCGTATTCGTTAAGCATCACTTACCATCCCTTCACATATGACAAGTCACAACACTTCCCATCTGTTTTCCTTTGCTTTCTCATAATTTCTTATTTCTATTTTGCCTTCAAACTGTTACTTTTACTCTAATGTTTTCTTGGTGTCCAAGCCCGGGCCGGATGAGACCATTTTCTATGCCCGTCCCAGTGTTACGCTCGTAAAATTGTATGAAGACCAGTTAAAATAGACAAGTTCAAATAATAAATTTTAATAATGATGTATGCTCTGCCTAACTCGTTTGCTTTGCCGTTTTAAGTCACTAATTAATCCTCATTCGGAAGAGGGTGGTCACAGGTCGGAGCTAGTATATTTAGGCTGGATGCCCTTCCTAATGACCCCGCTAGGCTAAGTAAGACAACAATAAATGAAAGAGCATTACATGAACACAGGTTATCAACGAAAAAAATGATTTCCAAAGACAGGCTCAAAATAATATTTTCATATGTGTATGTTAGACGTATTTATACAGAAATAGAAAATGATCACATTTCAATAGCAACACTAATGGGAAATCTGAAGAAAAAAAAATCATTAATTATAGCACTTAATAGACTATTCAAAAAAAGATAAATTCTATTTCACAAGGCCTATTAATGCTGGAAGTGAACTCCACCCAGAATTTAGCTACATTAGACTTTTTTTTCTACGGGGGACCGCCGTAACGTAGCGGTAGATTGCTCAACTCGGGAGGTGATTGTCCCGCATTCGAGCACACGACGGGGCGTTAGGAAGGCCATCCAGCTTTAATCACCAAAACTTCAATATGTCTATGTCCATCCCGTTTGAATGGGTACCAACTGTTACACTAAATAGTGTTTGTTTACGCTAAACCTCCCTGTTCCTTTGCGTGTCGTAAAAGTCTACTACACGGTGCAAGAGAGGGGACTGGGAGTCCCCTCTTCTGTATCTTATTTCGCAAAGAGTCAAGGTGTTTTACTTTGACTCAGCCATTCCCCTTGTAAAGGGGAATATGGTTTTTGTATATTAATACGTAACTGTTTATGAGTCACATTAATTATGAAACAAAATTTACAATCATATAGGCCTAGTTTAGAAGGAACAAGAATAAACTTATTTCGAGCAGAATAAAATACTAAAGATAATAGGCCTAGAAGAGACATTTAAATGATGCTTTTTTTCAGGGAAGTTTGCCCAATAACACAACAGGTTCTTTTTGCTACCATTATGAATTACTTTCCGTGGTCGAAGGTCTTTTTCATTTCTGCTTATCTCGGTTTTTATCTGGAGGTGATCCCTTCTCCCCGCCATTGTTATCTTCCGCCATCCATACAAATGGTTCAGAGATTTATATCTTTCTCGGGAACTGTTCATTTCACAACAAAATGTTTCTATTTATCAAAAAAAAATGACGTAAAAATTAGAAAACACTAAGGTCTAAATTAATTCCAAAATTTACCACATAGATACAATATTAAGAAAAAATAAAAACATGTCCAAAAGCACCAATTCTCCAAGCTAAATCATCCACCATCCATTAGGTAAAACTATTATATCAGGGCTCAGGATCAAAGTATAAAAATGATTTCGCTTTATTTTTAGCCAAAAATGACCATATCCCTGAAGAAAGTGGTTGTAATAAATGTCACTCCAGTTTCCAAAGGAACATCTCAGTTGGCTTTCTTGAGAGGTGTTGTGGTTACCATATAAACCCAAAAGGTCTTAAAATGAGGAAGATAAAAGGAAGATGTATAGTGGAAAGGAAGATGTCAAGTATGATGGAAAGGAGGAGGGGACAGGGAGAAGACAAAGGATGATGGAATAGGGGCAAGAACAATGATGGAAGATATGCTTTTATGATAAATGGAAGAATAAGATAAAGGATAATTATGGAGGGTGAAGCTGTGATCAAAAGAGTTGCGCAATTTATTTTTTGAGTAGATTAGAGGCTGATATGCAACATACATAGATACATAGACAATGACCGCAATCCCCCTTGTAAGGGTGTGGCCAAGTCAAAGCACACAATCACCAAAAGCGAATACTTCGATCACTCCCCATTGATCCTTGGGATAAAAAGCTGTCACTATTCCCCCCATCACCCCACTTAGGTCATCCTCAGAGTAAGTTGGTAAGCATTTTCTACCCTAAGGCCCTATAGCCGCAGCTAGCTTACTCCCGCAAGGCAGGAGACCCTTGCCCACTTACCTCGTGGATGTTCAAAGCAAGGTGGATGGGAAGTCTTTGCAAGCATAAAAGGGAATAACTTGTAATCCGAAGTTAACTCATATCTGGATGGATGGATAACTATATATCAATAGAAGGACTGTATTATAACACAAGCAAGAATAAGGACGAAAACACTGTATCGTATAACTTCGTTATACAATAAACAATTTGTATTAGATCTAAAGATCACAATCTCTGAAGTCTTAAAATCTGCGGCGCTTTTATGCACCAATTATTCTCGTCTTCTTTCCCTTACCACTAAAACCGTATACATTATGCCTTACTGTATTCATTTATTCATAGACATCGGATTAACATACGTCCCATCTACCCACCATTTGTTATAAGGCCATATCTACTTAAGCCTACATATAGCAGCTGCTACTAGCGTGTTCATCTCTCTCTCTCTCTCTCTCTCTCTCTCTCTCTCTCTCTCTCTCTCTCTCTCTCTCTCTCTCTCTCTCTCTCTCTCTCTCTCTCATTAAACCAATATATCTGTATATAGGTACATGTGCACGCGTAGTCGCCGTGGCTCAACCGGTAGCGTCCGCGACTCTGAGGCGTCAGCTCGAGGGTTCGCGCCCCGTCACGGTCTGAGGTTAGCAAGGGCATGCACTCAGCGTAAGGATTACATCTGCCAAAACAAGTCCTTCGCAAGAAGGCAACCGTCCTAGCCTTGGTAGAAAAGGGAGTCCGTGACGTAAAACCGAACATAGGTACATGTGCACGCGGGCACTCGCTATGCTATACATACGTTCTCCCTCCCTCTCTCTCTCGTTCAGGTTTATATGTGTACGTATATGCGATTAATTACATGCACTTTTCTTTGCTGTGTTACCCTCAGATGACAATGATGTGTATGAGTATGCATGTATGCATCTTTATCTGTAGTAAGGACGAATAACTCCCTTTGCTGAAATGAATGCCACAAACTCTCTCTCTCTCTCTCTCTCTCTCTCTCTCTCTCTCTCTCTCTCTCTCTCTCTCTCTCTCTCTCTCTCTCTCTCTCTCTCTCTCTCTATCTATCTATCTATCTATCTATCTATCTCTCCTTGATATGTATGACTATGAAGCTCCAATGGTGTTTCTATTGCTCATCTAATTAATGCATGCATATGTATATGTACCTACTTATTATTCTAACCTGAAAATTGTTATTCTATATCTGCTTCAAATTGTCTGCAGTAGTACTGTTGAAAAGTAAAATGTAATTTATAGCACTCAACAAGGGCTATTGAAAATATTGTTACAAATATTACTCTTCAATTATTACACTATATTTTATTATTAATTACTTGCTATGATATTTAAAATTAATTGCAAATTCTATTAATATTTTATTTATACATAACCAAATATAGATTGTAATGTTTATCAACTGCAATATGACTGGGAGTGCCCACGTGCACATGTCCCCATGTATAGTTATTTGAATAAATAAAAAAGAAAATACAAGAAAAAATATCTCTCTCTCTCTCTCGTTTATATAAAGCAAGTGTTTGTTTTTCTTTTAAGAAAGAAAAAGTCTGAAATTTCCTACATACTAGTAAGTGAATATATAGGAATATTTTATCATTCAGGTAGAAAATTTGCAAAATGTCTCGGTTTTAATTAGTAAATTTTGCCACGGATAAAGTAGCAACCACACATTCTGATAATCAAACTGCATATTTTTAACAATTCAAGTTTATTTTACGATTGATGTGTCATTTTTAACTCATTACGGGCATGGACACAAAAAGATTAGCATTTGGGAATTATGGCTGGATGCCTTTCCTAACTCCCCCGCGGTGGGCACGATAGTCAGTCGAGCAACAAGACCACTATGCTACCGCGGTCTCTACTTTCTATTTAATCGAATCATTGACTCGAATCGTATGAGTAAATTCCTATTTAAAATAAATGTTTGTTTGTTTGTTTAAGATATTGACTTCTTTTTTCCGACGAATTGGATTACTTAACTATAAATATTCACTCAAAACCTATTTGGGGAAGGGGTAACTCTGAAGTGAGTGAGGTAAAAAGGGGTAAATTACACAAAAAAGGTTCAGAATCAAGTGTTCTAATTCCACACTTTCAATAACCAGATAACAAAAAAATCTTTCAGTAATTTCATAATCCCCACCTCGTAATATTTTATGTACCTTGGCTGATTCCCCCTTTAATTGGGGGGTAGCAGACATCAAGAAAGGAAAACAAATAGGGGGATTACTTTGCTCTATGGGCAATGACGAGGGAGCTAGCGACCGTTCAGATGGCACTAATATACAAAAAATTTATATTTTCACCTCATGCGAATACACAATTTTAATTTATTCCAGAAACTCAAACGTCGCTAATATTCTTTTTGTTTATCAGTCTATTATTTCTGCCTTGTCCTTAAGCTACTACTTTTCCTTCTCAATGTGTCCAAGGCGCCCGGGCCCGATGAGGGCAATTTTCTTTGCCCGTCCCGGTGTTACACCCATAAAAATATATAAAACTTACACCAACTCATTTCGCCATCCACACCCCCACAATTACTCTTCCTCCAGTCCCCCTTCCATTACCCATCTTCATCACATCAGCCTTACTAACATCCCCCCTCCCAATATTCAGTAAACATCCCCACACATGCACTTCCCCGATAAGGAGCCGCGCCCCTTACACTAACAACAGAGGTAACAATGGAAATGACTCATATGTTTCCACACACACACACATACACACACACCATTGCTCTCTCCCACCTGCAACGGATGTTAATCATTTCCTTATAGCAATCCAGCCACATGGGGAGCATGCCAGCTCAAATAGGTACCGGTGCCAAACTTAATGCGGAAGTCTTCAAAAGGCTAGTGAAAAACAGTGACCCCATATGAACACTAAGAAGTGTTGACAAAGAATTTCAAAGAAGGAAGCAGCAATACAGACCTGTATATTCAATGAACGAAAAGTAATCACAATTAGCTGTTGTATGCGTCTCTAATTACCCCCCCCCCCATTCTCATGGGGATGGACACAGACAGGTCAGAGCTGGCGAATGAAGGTTACAAAACGGAGGGAAATGCAAAAATACTGATACACACTTTATTTTTTTATTTTTGTGTATACGAAAAACAATCATAAGTATGGTGATGAACCCCAGGTTCGAGCCCAAGACGGAGCGATAGGAAGGGCATCCAGCCTCAAGTCCTGTTTCAAGCCATCAGTGTCCACCCCAAAATGGGGGCTGATCGTGACACTTAAAACGTAAAAAAAAAAAAAAATATTGCCATCAATCCTAAGGCACTTTACATATTACAGTCGCGAACGGTATGCGTTTTGTTAAGCACCAATTAGGAAAAGAGAAAGAGGAAGAAAAGGAGGAGTAGGAGATGAAAGAGGAAGAGAAGTAGACAGTGGAGAAGAAAAGGAAAAGAACATAAGAACATAAGAATAGAGGACACTGCAACATGCCTACTGGCACACACGAGGCAGCTCCATTTTTGAATGGTATTTTCAGCATGTCTAACCTATTCTACTCTACTTATTTATTCTATTTTTATTTTTATGATTTTTCTAATAAGCACTAACCTATTCATACCCACCCTACCTCTGTCATATGTCTATCTAATCTACATTTGAAGGTGTCTAAGGTATTGGCATTTACTATCCTACTAGGAAGCCTGTTCCATGCATCAGCTACTCTATTACCAAACCAATTTTTACCAATTTCCCTTCTGAACCTAAATTTATCAAGCTTAAATCCATTATTACGAGTTCTGGTTTGATCATGAATTTTTAAAACTTTATTAATATCTCCCTTGTTAATCCCTTTAAACCATTTATACACTTCAATCATATCCCCCCTAACTCTTCGCCTCTCTAGAGAATGTAGATTAAGTTTTTTTAATCTGTCCTCATATGGTAGATTTCTGATATTGTGTATCATCTTGGTCATTTTTCGCTGCACTCTCTCCAAGGATTCAATTTCCATCCTATAATAGGGTGACCAGAATTGCACAGCATAATCTAAATGGGGCCTAACTAATGCAAGATAGAGCTGCAAAATAACTTTTTCCGTCCTATTGCTAACACTTCTTGAGATAAATCCTAAAATTCTGTTTGCTTTATTTCTGACTGCTGCGCATTGCTCTCTTGGCTTAAGCTTACTACTCACAAGAACTCCCAAATCCCTTTCACACTGAGAACTCATGATTTCATGGTTATTTAGCTTATAACTAGTATTGTCTTTTATAGTACCCATTTTAACTACTTTACATTTTTCAACATTAAATTCCATTTGCCATATGTCCGACCATTCAGAAGGGGAGGAGGTGAGAAAGAGGAAGAGAAGTAGACAGTGGAGAAGAAGAAGAGGAAGAGGTGAGAAAGAGAAGTAGACAGTGGAGAAGAAGGGGAGGAGGTGAGAAAGAGGAAGAGAAGTAGACAGTGGAGAAGAAGAAGAGGAAGAGGTGAGAAAGAGGAAGAGAAGTAGACAGTGGAGAAGAAGAGGAAGAGGTGAGAAAGAGGAAGAGAAGTAGACAGTGGAGAAGAATAAGGGGAGGAGGTGAGAAAGAGGAAGAGAAGTAGACAGTGGAGAAGAAGAGGAAGAGGTGAGAAAGAGGAAGAGAAGTAGACAGTTGAGGAGAAGATGAAAAGGAAGAGATGAATATAAGTAAAGCAAGGAGGAGATTGTGAACAAGGGGAGGCAGATAAAAGCATAGAGAAACAAGATTACTTTATGCTCCATGCTGAGAAGAGGAGGAGGAGGAGGAGGAGAAGGAGAGGGTGAGGAAAGAGAGGAGACAAAAAAGTATAGCGAAGTAAAATTACTTTATGCTCCATGTTACGAAAAAGAGGAAAAGGAGGAGGAGGAGAGGTAAATAAGTGTAAAGCAACGTACAATTATGTTCCATGCTAAGAAGAGGAGGAACAGGAGGCAAATAACAGTATAGCGAAGTAAGATTACTTTATGGTCCATGCTGAGAAGAAGAGAAGGAGGAGGAAAAGAGGAGGAAAAAGAGGAGGAGGAGGAAAAAGAGGAGGAGGAGGAAAAGAGGAGGAGGAAAAAGAGGAGGAGGAGGAGGAAAAAGAGGAGGAGGAGGAAAAAGAGGAGGAGGAAAAAGAGGAGGAGCAAAAAGAGAAAGAGGAGGAGGAGATAGTGAAGCAAAAGAAGAGGCAAATAAAAGTAAAACGATATAAAAATGACTCTACGCGCCATGCTGAGCTATGAGTTTTGCATAAACCACAAATTAATCCAAAAAGATGAATTAAGTCCAGATTCGACCTTGCGGTTCTTATTCAACAAGATTTTCCAACCTCATACCACCAGGTTTTGTGGTTTACCATAACGAGACTAACCACCACTATCTAGTAGTAGTAGTAGTAGTAGTAGTAGGGGCAGCAGTATTTGTAGTAGTAATAGCAGTTGTAGTAGCAATAATATAGTAGTAGTAGCAGCAATAGTAGTAGTATGAAGAGATATTTATAGTATCTATAATTTTAATATGTAATTACGGAAAGTATAGGTCAGAAGAGCTTGAAAGTAAAAGTTTTAAATAATAATAATAATAATAATAATAATAATAATAATAATAATAATAATAAATTAGATTTTATTTTCTCTTTATACCAGTTATTAACACAGAATTTTAAATGGTGCAAAGATAAACTGCATTCTTAAGAATGTCTATACAAATACATCATTAAAATAAGTGCAACTATTTTACAATAAACGGAATTTTACAATGAAAAAAAAAATAACATTAAAGCCTTGACTCAGGACAGATTCAAGAAAAGGTAAATATATAGAGAGCGAGGTCACAATGTGAATACGGTTACACACAATAATAATAATAATAATAATAATAAACCTTTATTTCCATTACAATACAATGGGTATTCGTCAGCCGGGGCAAGCCCAAACCCCCCACTGTGGTGCCCAACCACAGCAATTCCTGCCGGTAAACAGCTTAAACTCTCGGTCTTGGACGGGAACCGATCTTACGACCTCGTGAATGCGAAGCCAGTGCGTTACCACTGTACTAGCCA